>JANRMT010062807.1:3520616-3533267 GCA_026402145.1 Polypterus bichir lapradei
AAAAGGCGGTTCATGCTAGAAAACCCTCAAATAAAGCTGAATTACAACAATTCTGCAAAGATGAGTGGGCCAAAATTCCTCCAGAGCGCTGTAAAAGACTCATTGCAAGTTATCGCAAACGCTTGATTGCAGTTATTGCTGCTAAGGGTGGCCCAACCAGTTATTAGGTTCAGGGGGCAATTACTTTTTCACACAGGGCCATGTAGGTTTGGATTTTTTTTCTCCCTAAATAATAAAAACCATCATTTAAAAACTGCATTTTGTGTTTACTTGTGTTATATTTGACTAATGGTTACATGTGTTTGATGATCAGAAACATTTTGTGTGACAAACATGCAAAAGAATAAGAAATCAGGAAGGGGGCAAATAGTTTTTCACACCACTGTAACTGAGGAACTTACGTGGACACATTACACCTCATCACTAATCAAGAAAGCCCAGCTGAGACTACACTTCCCGAGGCGGCTGAAGCGAGCAAGTCTTCCCCCTTCTATCCTCATTGTGTTCTACAGAGGCACCACTGAGAGTGTCCTGACCAGCTGCATCACTGTCTAGTATGGCAAGTGCAACATATCCGACCACAAGCGCCTGCAAAGGATAGTGAAGACAGCAGAGAACATTATTGGGGTGCCTCTCACTTCACTACAGGACATATTTTACAAACGCAGTGTCCGCAAGGCCTGCAGCATTGGGCAGGACCCCTTACACCCCTCACGTGGACTTTTCACACTTCTGCCATCCAAGAGAAAAGATACTGCAGCACCAGAGCCAGATCTGCCCGGCTACAGGAGAGTTTTTACCCCCAAGCTGTCAGACTCCTTAACACCAGGCTGCCCCATGGGATCTTCCACATGGCCTCCACCACCTCTAAAAACAGAACTTTTATACATGCGAGCCACTTTCCTGCAAAGACGAGTGTGCACATAGAAAAGAACTGAAAAACTCATACTGACCGTTAAGGATTTTGACATTCGTTGATATCCTTCTGCTGTGAAACATTCTGACCTGTCATTGTTTACACGTCTTAAACAACTATTATCATATACTGATAATTTCTGTATTATCTATATCTATTATTTATTATATTACATATCTATTTATGTATCTAGATTGCATAATACCATACATTACATCAATGTTCATATTGCTAACTAGAAGTCAATATAGCTGCTACTTCTTTGCACAATGTCTTATGTTTTAATTTTAAATTTAAATTTTAATTCTATTTTTAATTTATTATTTGCACTTCATGTTGTTACACTGTGGACCCTGAGCTTCGCAATTTCATCTACCTGTATACTTGTATATAGTTGAGATGACAATAAAGTTCACTTTGACTAGCAAACACATCCTGGGGAGCAGACCCTAAGACCCTGCGATCAACGGTCATGGCACTCCGTTATTCAACAGCAGGGTATTGCGCACCAGTTTGGGCTAGGCAAACCCATGCCAACAAGGTTGACCCTGAGCTAAATAGTGCATGCCGAATCATCACCGGCACACTGCGAACAACGTGCCTTCCTGCTTTATACAGGCTAGCCGGGATTACACCTCCCCATATACGACGAGAAAGCAGTTCAAGAGAAGAAAGGTTCAAGCCACTGATGGACTCCAGACACCCACTTCTCCGTCACCAGGAGGTAAATGGCCGTTTACTTTCTCGTCGGAGCTTCACCACAGTGGAGCCCCTTAATCCAAAGCAGTCCACAAAGCATAGGCTCGAGAGATGGCGAGAGACTGACTGTAGCTCTCCCTGTGAAGCTCTTCCTACACCTCAGGAGCATCTACCCAATGGAACATCCCTCTCTAGGAAAGACTGGGTCGCGCTTAACCGAGCTAGGTCAAAGGTGGGCAAAACAAGGGACAACCTGTTTAGATGGGGCCTCCAACAAGTGCTAAACCCACCCAAACAATGGACCACATTATCCACGAATGTTCCCGAGTCCCTACATGTACCCATGAAGATCTTAAGGATGCTAATGACAGTGGCAATGTAAGATATGATAATCATCCTTCCAATAGCCTTTTGCTGCGGACCTCTAAAACTCCACTCAGGAGGCTGTCACTTTATATTTATTCGTTAGTGATCGCGCCTTCTTACACTATGGTCAAGATTAGGATTGGGGGAGGAGTAATTCGACTCGAGTCAAAAAAACCACGTGACAAAAAAACCTGTAATCTAATTGGCTGTCCAGTAGGGCTACTCAAACACGGAGCTGCGGAGCTGACCCGTCTCCTTCCTTCTTTCTCCAAACCTCCGCCTGTCAGTCCGCCCCTTACCAGACACACCCCCTTCTCCCAGGCTCATCGCTCACGGTGCTCCGCCCCTTTCTGTTGCTTCATATTCCATCTCTGCACGTCACAATATAAAAGGATCGCTACGAGAACGAGTGTGAAGAAATGAATGCCTGGAATGACATCGCGGGCCTGTACACCGCGGTGTGTACAAAATGGCACAATAAAGCGGTTATTAAAGTGAAGCCCTTGCCTGCCGTCACTCCATCCGCCTTTTACAGACTTGCCCAGCCGCCGCCACTTTGAGACCAACCGAGTCAGACTCTTTTGGTCTCTTTGACATGAAGGCGTCACTTTACGTATGTATTTATTTACACTCGGAAACACGTCACAAACTTTAGAAGGTGCCCTGATTTTTTTTTTTTTTTACGACACAGCCATACGCTCCATCGTTATTTTACATCCAACCCCGGTTTAAGCCCGTCCATTAACCCAGCCCTGTCCGCATGTCATCTCCTCCGGTGCGCTATTTGTATTGAAAATGCCGTTTGAGAGAAAGTAGCCTACTCGTGAAACTTCTGTGTATTCCTCCTAACGCTAAACTCGGGCGGAATGACGAGCGAGCGGCTTACACGACGGAGTGGAGACTCGGCCGGCGTGAATGTAAACGGGGGAGTGGAAGTGGGCGCGGGGCCGCTCAACGCCAAAACAGGATTAACCTGACAGACTGCCGCGACTCTTTCCGCATTCTTCGCCCACTCGCTGCCCTTGAGTTCTCATCCTCCCCGACGTTCCCTGGCCACTTTCATCTCCCCTTTTCCAGCCGATATTCCCTCCCCAGCTCGATGTTCTCGTTTCTTACCTACACTCCTCCTCCACTTCACCGCTCCTAATCTCCATTTTTGTTTTTCTTCTCTTCTTGTACTCGCTTGTCTTTCCTGAATCTCGTTATGGCACTCAAAGCCGTCAGAGAGCTACATCAAACAACGAGAAACAGAACGAGTCATCAATGAGCGACTCTTAGGAGACCACAAGCAGATTAACACTGCCATCTACTGGACGGAGGGAGGATTATTTCTAAACGATTCTTTTTTCTTTCACGTAAACAAAAGTACATGGAAAGTACAGTACAGTATTGTAATCGTCCAAAGGTTCGAGGTCGAGATTTTGATGAATCTCGACGTTTTAGTCCGAAAATACCATTGTTTGGAGTTATGTCTGTGTGTGTGTGTGTGCATGTAAACACAATAACTTGGCTACGCTTTCACTTAGGTCAACCAAATTTTGCATACAAACAAGTATTAGGTACAAAACGTAGATATCTATCAACGTTTGGGCTATTTCCATTAACGGGAAGTGGTATACCTGTTATTCATGCAGCTGCAGAGTCCGATTTATGCAACTTTACTTTTATAATAATTGTTCAATATATTATTAATTAGATTTGATGTTGATGGATCTTTAATGTACATTATATAAAAATATAATCATTGTCTTGCAGTTTAGTCCTCAAGTATCCAACCCCATATCTGAATATACGAGAAAGTCTTGGGGAGCCCACTCCCGATTGTTTCTTCTTTTTTTTTCTAGTTTGGCTACAAAGTCATTTGTTGTATAAATTTGACCTGATTAGATGAAATGTTGTTTACTTCAAATTAAATAAAAATAACTAAATAAGAAAATACACACAGGCAAAAAAAAAAGCCTAGCCGCTCAAGAATGGGGCACAAGAACTAAAATCACATGAAGGAAAAATGGCAGCTGCCCGTAACTTAAACTTTAACAAAGTCAGAGGGAGAAAAGGACATTGCTAAGGGGGAGTTAGCCTTCAAGGGGGCGTTTCCACCCACTTCTCTCCACTCAGTTCAGGCCTGTCAAAACATCTGTGAGATCCAAATTCCAATCTGGAACATCATTCTCGTTACTCTTAATGCAATTCTCAAATTTTTACACACATTTCACTACTAAATTGTGTTGATGCATTTCTTATCTGACTCTAACAAGTCATCAAAACAGTTTATACTTTGGTCAGTCAGAACCCCAGATCTCTCACTCACCTTAACACCTTAACACTGTCCAGCATTACATTACTGTTTTCAATCAACTCACTTTAAACTTTTTTCAAATATGTATAAAAGAGCAAAGCAACCAATGACACACCGCCAGCCTTATTAGTAATTTGCCCATCAATTGAAAGCAAATAGAAACACCTGCTCTCAATCTCGTATCACAAGTACATGTCATGGCACTGCAGTAATTCCACACCAGCATGTATGATGCTGGGTGGCACGGTGGCGCAGTGGGTAGTGCTGCCGCCTCGCAGTTCGGAGACCCGGAGTTTGCATGTTCTCCCCGTGTCTGCGTGGGTTTCCTCTCACAGTCCAAAGACATGCAGGTTAGGTGCATTGGCAATTCTAAATTGTCCTTGGTGTGTGGGTGTGTGTGTGTGTGTGTGCCCTGCGGTGGGCTGGAGCCCTGCCCGGGGTTTGTTTCCTGTCTTACACCCTGTGTTGGCTGGGATTGGCTCCAGCAGACCCTGTAGTTAGGATATAGTGGGTTGGATAATGGATGGATGTATGTATGATGCTCATGAGTCACCTAGTGAGTAGAGCTGACAATGGAGCAGGTACCAGAACCAGGCTTTGTGAGAGGACCTGGTGTCCGGATGCACAGTATGGCAAGGGGGAGAGGAGCACACAGAGGACAAGTCAGAGTCAGGGTCAGAAGGGAGGGAGAAGAGGGCATTGATACCATAGGGTGTATAATGAAATAAGGGCAATAATTGTGAACCATTTTATCAGCCATAGCCTATGGCTGAAGCTGGTCGACAGGTGCAGCCTCAGGTGCCACGGTCCAAAGTGGCTTCTGTAACATGCACATTCAGGAACGAGGACAGTATTTACTGTATTTGTGTATCATAAGGAAAGGAAGGAAAGGCACCATATAATACAAAGTCCAGACAAAATGAAATAAATATTGATTCAAAGTGACTTTCCAGTACAGAATGAATGATTTACTGCAACAAAATGGCGTTTAAAGAACAGATTGTATGATGGAAGAGGAAATGGTTGGCAGGAAGTGACGATTGGAGGCGGGACCACGGGACCACGGAACCAACGTCATCGTGAGTAGACTGAAGTAGTTGAGTGTGGAACCGAAAGTGACGTCATCGGAGTGGAACCGGAAGTGACGTCATCGCGGCCATTTTGGAACCGAAAATGGATGGATTTATTTTTCTTCCAGTTTTCTGTAGGTAGAAAGAGATTCAGGTAAGTACCACATGGTAAACCCTTGTCTCGCGAGATTTCACTCACCTTTAGGCTCTTTGACTGCCTCCAACTCGCACGTGTGTGACAATAGATAGATGTGAAAGGCATTATATAATAGATAGACAGATAGATGTGAAAGGCACTATATGAAAGTGTGGCAGGCAGCCAGGTCCCATGCCCGGCCGGGACGCCCCTGCTGCATATTTTCCCAGAGAGCAACCATTGGTAACTCAATACCTACCCCGGGATGCTTGGTGGCAGCCTCCCGGGCCAGCGGTGATATCTCAACCTCCTGCAGGGCTCCATGGGAGATGGAGTCCTCAACAGCCCAGTTGGGAGCTGGGGTGGCTACCAGGGGGTGCTGCATGGAATCCAAAGCCCAGCTGGACAACTCTTCAGCCTTACCTGGACGTGCAATTGGAACCAGGTGGTCAAGCACCTGGAACGCTTCCGGGTGGGCTATAAAAGGGGTCAACCACCACCACTCAGTGGCCAGAGTCGGGAGGAGAGGACGAAGCTTCAAGGGAGGAGTGGTGGTGCCAGAAGGGCATGTGTTGGTTTGATTACTGTGTCTTTATTTGAAGTGCTTTGGGACTGTGTTGTGGCTGGAGGGTTCACGGGGAAGACATGCCCTCCAGCTGAAGAAAATAAACATTTGTGTTGTTTTATACATGCCTCCGTGTGAGTCTGTGTCAGGTCGGGCTCTATACAGCATTCTAAATCACGATAGATAGATAGATAGATAGATAGATAGATAGATAGATAGATAGATAGATAGATAGATAGATAGATATTATGGAAGGAAACGCCCTGGCACAGGTAAAATGTTTGGGGCAGCCACTCATATACTTGAACAAGGCTGCAAAGAAATGAAAATTGGTAGTACAGTTGTGTACAGGCTGAGTCCAAAACAGAACTGAGTTCACAAGTGGAAGTTGATTGGTATATAAGGCAGGTTGGCATAAGTGATGTCATAGTGGCAGGAAATGGAAGTGATGTCATTTTGGCCGTAACCAGAAGACACGTCATCAGAGCTGGAATCAACGTCTTTGGCTCCAGGCAGAATTTCCCCGTGTCTGGTCTGCAGAGACAAAAGAGAGAGGTTTCCTGCACCCCCACCCCCTTGCCTGGCATGGAATTACCTTCTTTTGGTCCTTCTAGCTGTCTTACATGTGCACGTACGTGTGTGACATGCCAAATCCTGACCCATTGGGTCAGGCGTACCTGGCCGAGAAATTGTGACACAGAGAAAGAGCATTGGCATTGGCTTGCAGGATACCCTGGCAGTAAATGACGAAAACTTATATGGCTGTAGGTCCAAGAATCACCTTGTGACTCGCGGGTTCAACTCCACTGCCGCATACCTCAGTGGTTCTCAACCTGTGGGGTGGGCCCCCCTAGGGGGACGTGAAGTAAGAAAAAGGGGTAGTGAAGATGTGAAAAAAAGAAAACAAGAATCGAAAATATGAAACATACATCTATTAAAAGCAAAACAAATTAACTTAAACTACATTCTGATACTAGAAAAATAAATATAGAGTTAGATAAATGTCGATAAAAGTTAAGTAGGTATAATAAAATATGCATCTATGATATATCATTAATTAAAAAAGAACAAATTGGTATTAGTGGGCTCCTTTCAAAAAAAACGTTAGGGGGGCGCGATTAAAACTGTTATGAAAACTCAGGTCGCAAATACGTAAAGGTTGAGAAACGCTGGCATACCTGGTTTCCTGGTCTCTAACTCAGGTACACGATGAGGAATCCAACACCATCGACACTTTGGCTCAGCATGGCTCCAAGACTGTGTCCGAAGCATCTGTCTGGAGGATGATAGGAAAAAAAAGTTAGTAGCCTTCAAAACTAAAGTCACTAAATGCAGCTTCTGTTTTATCATCCCATACCTCATGATTTGGGCTCCTCTTCCTTGTGAGGTTTGTCAAGGGCGCCACTCTCTCGGAGAAACGGTGTACAAACTGGCAATAGTAGCCTGCTAGTCCAAGAAAGGTTTGGACCTGCCTCTTGGTCTTCGGATGGGGCCATTTCAGTATGGCTTCAACTTTAGAACACTGTGGTCACACCGTACCCCGTCCCACCAGGTAGCTTAAATATTTAGCTTCAATTAATCCAAAGACACATTTCTTTGGGCTAATTTGAAGACCGGCTTCTCCTAATGACCACAATACCGCTTGTACCTGCTGAAGGTGTTCTTTCCATGTGCTGGAATAGATGATTACGTCATCCTGGTAGGCAGCGCTATGTGAGTTATGGGGATGGAGAACTTTATCCACCAGACACTGGAAAGTTGCATGTGCCTCATGTAACCCAAAAGGACGGACACAATGCTGCCAGTGTCTACTAGGGGTGCTAAACACAGTCTTTTCCTTTGCAGAGTCAATTAAAGGAATCTGCCAGTACCCTGTTTTCATGTCAAGGATGGTCATGGATTTGGCTTGTCCTAGCCATTTGAGGACGTCATCCACTCACGGCATCCGATATGCGTCAAATCAGGAGACCTAGTTAAGCTGACGGAAGTCATTGCAGAACTTCCAACTGCCGTCAGGCTTTTCGACCAATACGATAGGACTGGACCAGAGACTAGTCCCTATTTCCAGCATCTGCTTGATCTCCATTTCCACTTTTGCTCTTTTTGCTTCGGGAAGTCTGAATGGGCGTTCTCGGACTATCACCCTGGGTTCTGTCACTATGTCACACGCAATCAGTGAGGTTTGTCCAAGTTTTTCACTCACTACCTCTGGGACAGACGAGATGACTGTTTCCAGCTCTCGTCGTTGATGGGTGGTAAAATTAGAGCCAAAGTTAATGTCTAATTTATGAGCAAAGAATGAATGGGGCTGTCTGGAGGAGGGATCGGGATCCATATCCTTCCACAGTTTCAGCAGATTTACAAGGATACCCATTCGCTCAGCCGACGATTTGGTTGTTTTACCAAATAATCGACGATCCCCTTCCTTTCCTTAATCTTGTAAGGGCCTTGCCAATGGGTCAGTAATTTAGAATGCGAGGTAGGAACAAGTACCTTGACCCGATCTCTCAGTCGGAACTCCCGGGGAGACATGCCACGGTTGTAGCAGCGGACCTGAGCTGCTTGTGTCTTTTCCAAGTGAGTTTTTAGAACAGGTTGGATTTTAACAAATCTATCGCATAACTGTGTGATATACTCTATTACATATTTGTTGAGGGGAGGACCTCTTCCTCCCAACCCTCTTTTAGAATGTCTAATATTCCCTGGTGAGAACCCCATAGAGGCTTGTGAAGCTTCCCGATAAGCAAAAAGAACGAGGGAGAGGAGCTGATCCCAGTTCCTTCTGACCTCGTTGACCACCTTGCAAAGCCTCTGTTTGAGGGTCTGATTAAACCACTCCACTAAAATATCGATTTAAGGATGGTACACCAAGGTTCTTAAATGTTTTCCCTGAACGTCTCCAAGGTAAAGGACGTACCTTGATCCATTAGGATTTCTTTAGGGATGCCTACTCAAGAGAAGACCACTATCAATTCCCATGCAATAGCTTTTGGTTGTCGCTGTGTGCAATGGAACAGCTTCTGGATACATAGTCTACCAGGACCATTATATACTTATGGCCCCTGCCAAGGGCTCTATGGGTCCCACCAGGTTGACCCCAATACATTTGTATGGGATATCAATCAGGGATAGGGGAACAAGAGGAGCACAGTCCCTCCTAGGAATCTGTCACAATTAACATTCTGGACAGGATACACAAAAGCAGTGGACCTCCTCATTGATTCCCGGCCAAACAAATCGGCACTTGATACACTCAAGAGTCTTTTTGGGGCCCAAATGGGCTCCCAGGAGGTGAGTATGTGCCAGTTCACAGACTTGTTGCCGGTAAGTCTGTGGGACTAACAGCAGGGACTGTACCTGCCCCTCGTGTTCAGCGACCCAATAGAGAAGGTCATTATTTAACACAAAGTGAAGACCTTGTGGCATAGGATGCTCAGTGCAATGGCCATCTACCAGAACAACTGCTTTTTTCGCAAATTGAAGGGAGTCGTAATTCTATTGAAAGTGCAGCTGTGTAAGAGGATCAGAGGTGACTTCAAAGGGCGTGGAGATGATGTATCACTTTGAGATGTCCCCGAGTTTTCACGTCATGATTAAAAGTCAAGTTCCGGCTCTCCCCTGGCTGTGAACATGGTGTGGAGGCAGCTGAGGATGTGGTTTCATTGTCCATTACAAGGCCCAATGTTTGATTAGGAGTGGTGAGTGTTAAATCGCTTATACTGTCTGACCAGTCTTGACCCAGTATCACTGGGAATGGAGGAATTTTAATAACCGCTACCATCGGTTTCTTAACAGTCCCTTCGTAGCTGACATAGCATGAGGCGGACCTATACTGACGGACACCCCATGTATACAGGGTAGACTGGTCTTAACTTTAAGCCATTGTCATGGTAACACTCATTGGCTGGCAACAATGAAAATGTTACTGCCGGAATCAAATGAAGCTGATACTTTGTAACCATTCACTATTACCATTCCTCTATATGAAAAAGCTAGATGATTAGCCAGAGCACACCACCCCCTCTTGTCACCACGAGGAAACTGCCACTGCGTATCGAAAATCCCCGCCGTTTGCTCCACAGTATGGTGACGCAGACATGATGGCTTTCACATGGGTCCCATTATGGTTCTCCAGCATGGGTCTCCGCTCTTTGGTTTTCTATGATCTCAATTAATGAGACCATATTCTTAATGGGTTGTCCCCAGGCCAGCTGGGCTAAGTCGACTGGAAGGACTTGGAGGAAAAGCACACATGCTACAGTATCTGCTCCACCACCTGTCGGGCATTGTTTTGGTCTGGCCGTAGCCAGCACCCGACTTTGGCCCATAAATAAATAGCCTGGGGAGCCGCAGGCAAAGATGGGTTAAATTCCCATTGAAATATTTTCTTAGCCTGCTGGCCTGGAGCACCCCCACCTTTCTCAAAGAGATTTCCCTTTGTGGGGTTCAGTTGAGCAGTCTCTTTTCTTGGGAGCCCATAGTAAGTCCCCAATGTGTCCCCCTTTGAGCCAGGCTCTAGTCCGTAAGCCCTTTGTCCATGTGGCCAGTGGTCTAGACTAAACCCCTGGGTCGAAGCTCGCCCCGGGTTCCCCCTATCCACAGCGACTGTCTCCAACCTGGCAGCTCGGAAATGGTACTGTCCCACCTGATCCATTAAGGGTTGATGGTTCTGGTTCTGGTTGCATAAGGAGGCCAACATCCTGCCGACTACGTCAATGTGAAAGGAAATGCCTTGACATGGGATAAAGGTTTGGGGCAGCCACCCGGATACTTGTAACATTATGCAACATTACATTTCTGCAGTTTACTGTAAATAGTAGAATCTGCGACTATGGAAAATAAAAAGTCATTTATGTATTAGCATAAGTAGATATAACACTTATAAACATTAAACCTCGTGTGAGCTTTAACACAAATTAGGTATGCCAAGCAAATAGTTAAATAAAGGCATATGCCATTTTTCTTTTCTAATTGAGCTCAGAAGTGAAACCACCGATATTTTAATAACCTAAAAGGATGGAGAAGGAGAAGAGTGATGAATGGAGACAGCCCGAGGTCGGAGAAGAGGGAACACATGCTGGCGGAGGGCCAGTTAGGAAATAAGGGAAGCGAGAGAAGATAACGAATGGCAAAACATGAAAAATATCGGTGGTTTCCAAAAGGGCCTGCAAGGGGCCAGATGGAGTAAGGAGTCAGAATAGGCTGTGTTGAGTGAGGTCAAGATGATAAGAAATGATTATATTAATTGTAACTTTTGGCTTGTTCGGAGCTCCACTCAGTTTGGCCTACTTGGGTTGAGTCCACGTTATTGTTTATTACAATAAAGCTAATTACTCTGTTTGTCTAACCTTCGTCTCCTAGAGCCTTCTTTCAAGGTAAGAAACTTCAGCATATTTTACGCTTCCACATGACCTCTGTAAAATAATTGATAAATTGACCTTTGTATTGTCAGAAGAGTACCACTGCCTCATTCTGGTGGGAGACGACCACTTTTGGCACACAAACAGCAGATGGTAATTGTGGACATGGTAAGACAAAAATCATGCCGTTAGGTTAAAGAGGTCCAGAAAAGTGTTGTGGAGGACGAAGGGATTTTTCATAGCATTGCCTTTGTGAGTCTCTCCACCTTAGACAGGGTCCCGAAAAGACTTGCTGTGTCTACAAAACAGCTGTACAAGGTTCCACTTGACAGGAACAGTCAGAGAGTAAAAGAGCTTAGACACCTGTATGTACAGGTAAGGATAGCGAGGTGTTCTCTCTTTTTCCTAAGCTACTCTATATCAAATTTTTCTAATGAGAACACTATCTTTGGATTTGACAAAGAATACTTGAGTTGGAGGGCAGCCATGTGTGTAACAATAAACACTCAGACGAATCAGCTCAACTCTACGCTCTGAAAGTTATGTGTCCGAGTCATCGCTTTACCCTCTTGGGCTCTTAGTTATAATATTTAAGTGCGGGTGGCACAGTGGGATGCGCTGCTGCCTCGCAGTTAGGAGACCCGGGTTTGCTTCAATGGGTCCTCCCTGCATGGAGTTTGCATGTTCTCCCCGTGTCTGCGTGGGTTTCCTCTGGGTGCTCCAGTTTCCTCCCAGCAAGTTAGGTGCATTGGCGATTGTAAATTGTCCTTGGTGTGTGTGTGTGTGTGCGCCTTGTGGTGGGCTGGCGCCCTGCCTGGGGTTTGTTTCCTGCCTTGTGCCCTGTGTTGGCTGGGAATGGCTCCAGCAGACCCCCATGACCCTGTAGTTAGGATATAGTAGGTTGGATAATGGCTGGATGGATGTATGTTCTAGTGTTTTTCTTGGAAGTTGTATCAGACCAGGGGTGCCCAATGCATCGATCGCGATCGACCGGTAGATCGGAAAGGGAGTGCAGATAGATCGCGTTGCATTCAATTTTTTTTTTTTTTAATGTTAGTCTATCATATATCCTCCCTATGGCGTTTGCCACTTGATTGACATACAGGGTGGCCAGTCTGGGATCTCTTTTCTGCTAACACACATCAAATGTGCAAAACTCCGGCTGTGATCTAGTTAGCCTTCAAATTAATATCAACTAAAGAAGGGATTTTAAAAAAAAATGTTGTTTAGTATGGGCTGG
>JANRMT010062807.1:3591039-3622498 GCA_026402145.1 Polypterus bichir lapradei
CTGCGTGCTCTGATTGGTTAGCTTCTCAGTCAGGAGAACTTAACTGCGTGCTCTGATTGGTTAGCTTCTCAGCCATCCGCCAATAGCGTCCCTTGTATGAAATCAACTGGGCAAACCAACTGAGGAAGCATGTACAGGAAGTAAAAAGACCCATTGTCCGCAGAACCCGCGAAGCAGCGAAAAATCCGCGTTATATATTTAGTTATGCTTTCATATAAAATCCGCGATAGAGTGAAGCCGCGAAAGTCGAAGCGCGATATAGCGAGGGATTACTGTATAGCAAAATAAAACAAGACACGCAGATAAAACCCTAAACATGCTAGTGTAATAACAATGAAGACTTGGCATGCATTATATAAATGGACATGTAGACCCCTACACAGTTTATTGGCAACCATGCGAGAGGAATAAAAAGGTTTATAACAAATTCACCTTTTTGTGAAATTACTTTGATCTCACACTGTGAAAATGAGAAAAATCGCAGTTTATTCAGTGGAAAAAAGAATCCCTCCTGAAGAAATAATTATTTTTTAAACAAAACCACATGTGCCGTGATTATTCGTACTGCAGAATTTTTTTCTTTTCAGCAAAGTGTAAGTGTCTGTAACTGTAACTGGTGTCACACACACATGCCTCGGAAAGAACTTGAAGGTTTGTCAGCTTGTAATTCCACACCAAGCCAAGGGCTGTCGCTGTTTTTTAATGCCTCTCCTTCACTAATAGATCCCAAAACCAACATATCACTGGCCCATGGCATTAATTCCGATTCCAGGGCTCCAGGACTCGCTCCCTTCTGCCTCACAGACTTCCTAGCCGGCAGCGCCGCCATCTTCCTCCAGTCTGACTCACGTCTGGAAAGACGTTTCACGAATGACACGTTAACTTGTGCGTATTATTCCGACACCATAATATAACAGGGTTTGCCTGAGGGTGCCCGACTCTTTCTTTGGGTATCTGTGCTGCACTGGAAAACACTGAAGTGATTTAACCCTTTAAAGACTGCCCTATTGTTTTTGGACGCGAATAATAATGCAAATTAGTTTTTTACAAAACTGCATTAAATCATTAGTTTCCTCATTTCTCTAATTAAAGTCCAGTCCTTTCACATTAAAATGTCATATTGTATACCCCAATACGGCATTGCGATGTTTTTCTGTCCTCCCTAAAAAGGTGGCTGAATCGCTGGATCAGAGCAACACCCAATGCAGCTTTCTTGAACAACTGGATTCCATTGTGTACAATTTACCAGACAAACTATTATCTACTAAACGAGAGGGGTGTTTCATCTTTCAAATGGTGCCATATTCAACTTTCTATTTTTACCACTTTATAAATTCCAGGTTTTTTTTTTTTTTTTTTTGTAAAGAAATTTGTGAATCATGCAAATATTGTTTTTGTAATTTGCATACAAAGTATAATTCCTTTGCCAGCTATATATTTTTTGATAGGGTAAAGTTTGCCCTTCTAAATGATATACATAGGCCAGGAGTCTTTACTTAACGATAAGTATACTATTGATGCCTATTGAATAAAAGCAGAGAAAGAGCATCCAGCATTCTGTAATGCTTCAAAACAGTAAAAGGAAACTGTGACGATGTCAGTTCCCTGCATAACAGTGTAGTGGGATATTTTCCTCACCAGCTTTTTGCAGGACACTATATAATTTTCCCCTCCTGAATATAATTAACGGTGTCCTGCTAGTCCTCAGTATTATAAATAAGGATTAGAGAAATGGCACGTACTTGCATCCTTTAGGGACACATGAAAGGGTTGCGGTTGCGATGTCGGTGGGTGACGCGAAATGGGAGGATTTGGGATGGCGGTGTATATGTGTCTCTCCTCGAAAGACCCTCGGGGAGTTTTGTCGACTAACGCTAGTTCGTTTTTTTTTTCGGCAGCGCTTTCTTGCTGCCGCGAGTTTGGAGGCGGCATGATGGGGAAGTGAAGTGAAGTTTAAATAACTGCATTTTTTGGCTGCTTTTGTTGCCGGTTGAGTAGGTGCGTTTGATCGGGCATAGGAGGCAATGCGTGGGAGTCGGGAGGTGTACGTGAGGGTGAACCAGCGCCATCTGCTGATCAGGTGATTGCGCGCGCGTGGTACACTAACTGGTTTAAAGGGACACGGAACGCGTGACATGGACATGCGTGACTAGGTCCCTTCTCAGCCGATTGCGGGAGAAACTTTTAAAAGCCTGTCGGGAATATAGATAGAAAAAAATCCGAGTTAAGCGTAGGACGACCAGGGCTGCATATGGCCATGTTCTGGTTTTGGCTGTGACAGATGAGCTGGAGTTCTCTCATGACCGAAAGCACCGCTACTCTCTGAGCTTTAGGAAGTGGGATAGCAAAACGCAACTGAAAGCGAGTTAACGGAGCTGTGGGCGGAGCACAACACTGACAAATAACAAAAACCAATCAGAAGCTAAATAAAGAAATCAACACTGCCTGAAGTAGACATGTTTGTAATGAATTGCTGTCAAACTCGCACGCCTGACAGCTCGTTGATTTACTGGCCAGCGATTTACTGACCTCTTAAAATCCATTACCAGTTCCTTGGTCTTGCTGGTGTTCAGTTGTAGGTGGTTTGAGTCGCACCATTTAACAAAGTCTTTGATTAGCTTCCTATACTCCTCCTCCTGCCCACTCCTGATGCAGCCCATGATAGCAGTGTCGTCAGTGAACTTTTGCACGTGGCAGGACTCCGAGTTGTATTGGAAGTCCGATGTATGTTGGCTGAACAGGACCGAAGAAAGTACAGTCCCCTGCGGTGCTCCTGTGTTGCTGACCACAATGTCAGACCTGCAGCTCCCGAGATGCACATACTGAGGTCTGTCTTTAAGATAGTCCACGATCCATACCACCAGGTATGAATCTACTCCCATCTCAGTCAGCTTGTCCCTAAAGAGCAGAGACTGGATGGTGTTGAAGGCGCTAGAGAAGTCCAGAAACATAATTCTTACAGCACCACTGCCTCTGTCCAAGTGGGAGAGGGATCGGTGTAGCATGTACAGTAGATGATGGCATCCTCCGCTCCCACCTTCTCCTGGTATGTGAACTGCAGAGGGTCGAGAGTGTGGCGGACCTGTGGCCTCAGGTGGTGAAGCAGCAGACGCTCAATGGTCTTCATCACATGTGACGTCAGAGCGACAGGCCGGAAGTCATTCAGCTCACTAGGACGTAATTCCTTTGGGACTGGGGTGATGCAAGATGTTTTCCAAAGCCTCGAGACTCTCCCCTGTTCCAGGCTCAGGTTGAAGATGTGCTGTAGAGGACTCCCCAGCTCCAACGCACAGGCCTTCAGCAGTCATGGCGATACTCCATCTGGACCCGCTGCTTTGCTGGCACAAAGTCTCCTCAGCTCTCTGCTCACCTGGGCTGCTGTAATTGTGGGTGGGGATGTCTCTCCTATGCTGGTATCAGCAGAAGGATGGGTGGAGGGTCCAAGGTGAGAGTGGGTTAGGGTGGTCAACCCTGTTAAAGATGTTGTTCATTTGGTTTGCTCTCTCCACATCTCTCTCGATGGTGGCTCCCTGCTTCAAGCTGCAGCCAGTGATGTTCTTTATCCCATCCCAAACTTCCTTCATGCTGTTGTTCTGCAACTTCTGCTCCAGCTTTCTCCTGTACTGCTCCTTCGCCGCCCTGAGCTGGACTCGGAGTTCCTTCTGCACGCGCTTGAGCTCATGCTGAAAGGTCAGTCAAGGAAGCGACCTGAAGGTTATGACTTCTTAAAAATGGGGTGATATCACATTGTTAGAGATTCATACAGATTCAGGTCAAACTCACCTTTATGAAATCAACATATACGGCTTTACAACTGAGTCTGACCCTAACAAAAAGGGTTTGTTAATTTATAGAGGGATAGTCTGTCAAGGATATAGGAGCTTTGGGTGGATTTTGCTTTTTGTAACTTTAATGATCCCGGTTAAGGAATGAAGGGAAGACCATTCGTTACCATCTTGTTCACTGGTTTTCCAGCATAACATTAAAATTAAGTTTAAAAAAATCTTTAAACCTCCATGTAACTGCCTATTTTAAGGTATTTCAGAGCGCATCAACAAGAAGAGATTAATTTAGCACGTGTGTGAAATCGCGAGCAACAGAAGACTCTTATTTAAATGAATTTTGAAAGCAGCAGTCTTATGAAATCCTCACAACTGATGGTGATGATGGATGTGGATCAGAGATGCAGAGCATCTTGTCACCTGAGTAAATACTTTCTTCCATACTCTTCCCATAGGATCGCCTTAATATCTGATTGCTTCTGGACACAGAGTGCTTAGGGTTCAATAGTAATCACAAAAACCTTTGGTGATAATGGGCAGCACAGTGTGATTACACATTTGAAACTGAAATAGTGAAAATGAAATGCATTTATTCAAACAAAAGCTTCTTGAGTAGAGTATGTTAACTTAATCTACACACAAATGTTGGGCACAAACCTAAATTTACATAATACAGCAAGCAGATATCCTCGTTTAACTAGATCAACAGCTTATTCTGCATATCAGGATAACAGAACCTCTGAAATCTCAGACACTTTAGGGAAAATCGATTAAGTTAAACAAAAAAAAATAAAAATTGAATGCCACATTTCTATCTTTAAGGCATCTCAGGAATTTATAAAAAGAATCCAAAAGAACCGATAGAACTGCAGTTTAGATTTACGGACCCTTATTCCTCAATGAATTGTGTTGCCTTTTACCTGAACTCAGTACAAAATTACAATTCTGCGTTGTCGATGGTTGAGCTTAGTATTCATGTGGTTGTGGAAACTGATAACTTTAGCAGAAGTTTTACACAACCACTGGGCTTGTTGGGTTTTTTTGCCAGATTGTCACAGGTCCGAGTCCATCTCACAATCAGACATTAGGTGTAATAATCAGTCAGGTGTCGACATTAAAAGTGTTCTTCTTAGTTCAAAATATGAAATGATCTCTGATCGCCAATTAGGTGCATAATTACCAAATACTTCAGTAACGTAGTACAACACTACATTGAAATGTATGGATAAGGTAAGCACCTTGTACTTAACTCAGAGAAACAATACAGACTGGCTGACATGTGACTATAATGTGTCTTTAGATATTCAGACCTCAAGTGATCAGAGCATAAAGAAACTCAGCTTGGTCTAATGAGCTCACTTCATTCTACATGGTGTCACACATGTGCACATGGGAGCCAGCCACAAGGACCAAAAGAAGGGAAATCCATGCCCAGCCAGGAAGTGGTGGGGTGCATTCAACCCTCTTATTTTGTCCCTGCAGACCAGACACGGGAAATCCCACCTGCATACGAAGACGTCACTTCCTCATCAGCTCCGAAGACTACATCACTTCCTGTCCCAGTCTTGAGGACTACATCACTTCCTGTTCCAGCCTCAAGGATTACATCACTTCCTGTTCTGGCCCCGAGGACTACATCATTTTCTGTCCCAGCCCTGAGGACTACATCACTTCCTGTTCTGGCCCCGAGGACTACATCATTTTCTGTTCCGGCCCTGAGGACTACACCACTTCCTGTCCCAGCCCTGAGGACTACACCACTTCCTGTCCCAGCCCTGAGGACTACATCACTTCCTGTCCCAGCCCTTAAGACCATAGACATATATAGATAGACGCCGCATTCACTGTGTTTCCCAGTCAACACGATACGTCAGCGCATACGCCACATTGCACATGGCAAAAGTGCCATTTAAACTAATACAGGTAGATGTGGAAACCGGGTTTTCTGATGAAAAAACAGTAACGTTTAAAACAGTATCGTTTACAAACAACAGATTTTGGCGAATCGTTTAAATGCAATTATTTATATCCATTTATACACTAATAATGGCAATTATTAAATAATAATAATTATTATTATTAAATAATTCCTCCCATATAAGTAACATTTCTCTGACTGCCTTCTTCCATCTCCGAAACATTTCTAGACGTCCTGTTCTTACGTAACACAGTACTGAAGTATCGGTTAACGCCCGAGTCACCTCACGTATAGATTACTGTAATGCTATTCTATCTGGCATCCTACAAAAACGTATCCATCACTTACAACTTCTCCAAAATTCTGCTGCCAGGATAGTAACCTGCTGTTCTGAATCCACTGAACATATCACACCTATTCTCTCTCAACTTCACCGGCTCCCTGTTAACTACAGAGTACAATACTAAATACCGTTCTTAACATTTAAAGCTCTCCACAACCTCACTGATCTCCTCCAGACTTGCACTCCTCTCGCTCACTCAGATCCTGTAATTTGAGAGAATTCAGTCTGGCAATATGGTGCAGCCTTAGTTAGTGGAAGACAGACACAACTAAAGACATGAGCATAAAATGATGGTTGTGAATTTCAAACTGTGTTTCCTCAAAGTGCTCCTTCATCTGAACCAATCTCAGCCCGAACAAACTGATTGATCAAAGATACACTGACAGTTTGCCCTAATGTCGACTGTCGGATAACACGCTCAGCTACTTTGATCACCTTGACTGGACCCTCAGAGGGAATAATCAAACCTCCTTTGTTTTTTAATGTGAGCAGGTGGTAGCTTTGATCATATGATGCCGGTAGAGCATCTGTTACCAAATTAGCACGGCACACATCACAGGACAGCTTTCTCCAAATACCGTCTAAGGGCTACCTGACCTCCCATTGCTTCCTGAGGTGGATTTCTTTTGGACACCTTCAGAGTCTGAGAAATGTTAACAGCTAACAACAATCTACATAGTTAGTGACTAAATACGTTTAGCCAAAACGTTGTTTGGAGGCTCACTTGAGCACATGAATGCATAGCTTTGCTATCTTAGCCTGGCGTAGCTAAAGTTAAGATTATAAAACAGGATTTTTTAATGGCCAAATATAACCAAAACAATTGTTCTTCCTTACCTATGAAATGTAATCCCCTGGGATCTGGTTTGGAGCGTACAGCGGTTTGTACAGTCCCAAGCAGAACATGTGTGAGGCATCTTATCCATTACTTCACTCCACAGCAGTGCCACTCACAATATGGCGGCGACATTGACGTACGATGCTGCTGGTCATGCAGCATCTAGTAATTCTATGTCTATGTCTAAGACTACATCACTTCCTGTTCTGGCCCCGAGGACTACATCAATTCCGCAAACCTCCCTATAAAACCCCACTCCCTTCCTCTGTTAAGCAGTTCTGTTTTGGACTCAGTATTGTCAACATTTCTATGATATTCGAAAACCATTGGCAGCCAGGAAGATTATACAGGTGGCTGCCCCAAATCTTTTTGGAGTGTGTCGAGTCTGTTTTATTTCATCAAGTGTTTCCTCCCTTGAACTCTGTCTCACAAGGATAGGCTCCAACTCTGTATCTTACAGAAGGAAATTCAGACTCCTGTCACACAGATGTGCTTGGGGAACAGTTTAAGGCTTAAGTGGTTGTAATTCTCCACCAAGGCATGAGATGGTGCCTTCTAATAATGATCTCTCTTCTCCCTCCTCTGCAGAAATGAAGACTGCCACCTTTCCATCCATGACATCACTTCCAGGGTCCGACAACGTGGACCCGCTTCTTCCTCCCAGAATTCCTTAAAAACGGAAGAACCACCATCTTGGCCGTTCTACCTGATTGAGAAGTGAGAACAACTAACTTTTTTGTGCTAACCAAACCATGTGCCTTATTTCAAGCCAATTATTTAATTATACAGGGTTGGCCATAAGGTGGCCCCAAAAGACACTTATCTCTTCTGTATTTTGCCTTACACTTCTCAAATAGATGGGTAGATTTCCCAATCAGACATCATTTATAAATTCCTTAACCTTGTTGTTTACTTATTTTTTTTCCATTCAACACTAAACTTCACTCACCTGTTTTTCTGTTCTTTGCGAGTCCAGAGTGACTATTTTATGGCTTTCATGTTCAGTATCCATATCGTCAGTTTTAAAAAACGGTTCCAGACTTTTCTGATATTCTCCGCAGAGTTTCTCCTTTAGATTTCTGTCTGGATCAATCAGCTTGTGGTCCTTCTGTGCGCCTCCTCCATGGTGAGGTTGGAGGAGAGTCTGACAGAAGGAGACCATGCAGGTTGGACACAGCTTTCCTGTTCAGAGCTTCCTGCCAGAACAAGCATCACACTCCATGTCTCCAGGGCCGTCACAGTTTAGAGATGCGTGAGGACTGAGTCTTGGCTTCTTTAATCTTCTGAAGACTTCATTCACCGTAGGGCTTCTGTGCAGTTCAGGCCTTGGGTTGAATGGGCGTCTGCATTGAGGACATCTGCACTCCTGGTTTTGCGTCCAGTAGTCACTGAGGCACGTCCTACAGAAAGTGTGACCACAGGGGATTGTGACAGGGTCACTCGGGGTTTGCAGACACAGTGAGCAGGTGAAGTCTTCCTCAGATACATACAGCTGAGTTTCAGCCATCGTCGGTCACAGGAGCTCCAGGGAGAATCATTCAGAAGAACAAGGAGGGGATTTGTAAAGAAATGAAAGTGGAAATGTCTCTTTATTTAGTGAGTAGGAGGTGGAGATTTAAAGAGAAACCTGAAAGCACACAGAGGTTGTATCTAAGGAGACAATGCCTAGGGACAGTGCCTGTTTTGTTGAATTCCTCTCAATGGAATGTATTTTTGTGATGCATAGTACAGTCCACAACTGGAAAAAGAAAAACACAACACATAAATCAGTATGAAATGATGGGTAATGTGACCTCCAGGCAGCCCTCAGCAGACCAGAACATACATATATCCATTATCCATCCCACTATATCCTAACTACAGGGTCACGGGGGGTCTGCAAGAGCCAATCTCAGCCAACACAGGGTGCAAGGCAGGAAACAAACCCCGGGCAGGGCGCCAGCCCGCCGCACAAACCCACACACCAAGCACACCAGGGACAATTTAGGATCACCAATGCACCTAACCTGCATGTCTTTGGACTGTGGGGGGAAACCCACACAGACACGGGGAGAACATGCAAACTCCACACCACCGTGCTGCCCAGACCAGAACAGAAGCTGTTAAATTGATTTATTTCCGTTCCAGCCTTTTGTTTTCCACTAGGAGGCGCTAAGAAATCAAATACAAGAAAATAACTTAGCTTTCTTTAATGACGATTTACTCGGCATAACAGACAAGGAAGCCATAGCAAGACTATTACCGAAGTGGGAGCTCGATGTATACAGTCTGCTATTTTTGTCACTGCGCTGGAAGGATTTTCAGCATTGGATGACGTTATCTCCCATCCGTCTGTTGTCTTCCTTATCTGTTATGCCGCGTAAAACGTCATTAAAGAAAGCTAAGTTATTTTCTCTTGTGTGATTTCTTACTGCCATATCACTAAGGGACCTGCTTAGTGGTTGCTCTTAGTGCTGTAACCCCCTTTAGGCTCCATACCAAGCACTGAGAAGGTGTTATCAGAAATGTCGGAGGTATTCTCTCCTTCACCCTCCACACCTTCACCACTATCTGCAATATCCTTCTTTTTAACTGACACTATTTGTATTTTGGACCGATTGTCCGACATTCAAATCTTTTTTGCACCCGTGGTGGACTCCACTGCTTCCTTTCTTTTCCTAGTGGTGATTTGTGATGTCTTCTTACACTCACTCGACTCCACACTCACATCCATCTTGTCTGCCTCACTCACTGCTGCTCTCCTTGCACCTTTGATTTCCTTCCTACTGCTGCTGCTGCTGCTGCTTGCATTTTGTTCAGTGCCCAGGCCCAACTCAAGATTGCCCTCAGTAGTAACTACATTAGGCATGACTACATTTGTCTCATTATTAGTGGGCAGTGTTGCACCACTTGGAGACGGATCATCTCCTGCTGTATCTTTACAGGCCCCTTCATCCTGAAGCAGGGTGACATTCTCATCACTGCAGACCTCTGCAGCCTGACCAGTTGGGGCCTCCTCAGTCTCAGCTGTGCGCCCTTCTGTAAGGACGGAGGCTCCTTCACCTGGGACACTGGGCTCATCTACAGGTGTATCACCAGCCTCAGCCAGCACACCTTTATTTTTTTTGTCTTGCTCTTTTTTAGAGTCTATTGCAGCATTACCTTTGTCAGCAAGTCTCCATTTGCTCCTCAGTTTCCTTCTCCTCTAATTCACTCACACTATCAGTCAGCTCACCTTCTTCACACTCCTCCTCCTCCTCCTCTTCAGTCTCTGGCTCACTCTCTCTACTTTCTTCATCACTTAAATAAACATTCTCTCTTTAGCAATCAATCGCTTTATGGCCTGCTCTACCACAACTGAAACATTTCATCGACTCGGAACTCATAAACACCACGTAATCCACACCCTCCACTCGGAACTTTAAGGCCACGTTAAGTTCATCATTTGCGTTTTTTAAAATCATATAAAGCTGTCGCCGAAAAGACACGACATGCTTTAAATCAGGGGATCTGCAGCCCAGTGGAATCATAGTAATGGGAGACATCACTTCACCATATCTGCGCAGTTCGCGCTGCAAGATTTCATTACTCAAGAAAGGAGGCACATTGGAAATAATTACCTTACGAGCAGGAGTCGACGGCGGCAACACCGAGATCAGCGCGCCATTAAGCACAACACCCTGCTCGACCAGTCGGAGCACCAGCGCTTCATCGTCCACAAAAATTACCACAGCTTTATTCATACATGAGGCTGACCACACATTCTTACACCCCACCACCCTACTGACCTCCATAACGCAGGCCTCCACCGAGACCGCCGGATCAACAAGCAACCTCACTGCGTGCCTTCTGGAAAGACCTGAAAAACTATCTGGAGATAAGCCATCTCATATCACTTTAGACGCCGCCATAGCGGCAAAGCTGCTATCGCGTCCTCTTTAAAAACTGAAAAAGTATTCGTAAAACTAAAAGAAACAAAAAAGAAAAAGAAAGAGAGAGATACTCACAACACGCACCGCCGTCGACGAACGAAAACACAGACACGCCCACCCCAGACCATACCAATCGAGAGGCAAACGGACAGAGAGATAGATAGATAGATAGATAGATAGATAGATAGATAGATAGATAGATAGATATTTTTTTTTAATTTTAAACAGACCTTTATTAACAATTATAACATAATTGCAGTCAAATTAACAGTCAAAATTAAACAACATTTAATAACACAGTTTTCCTACTCATACTTTAATACTAGACATGCATCTTCCATGGAGCATAAAACATCATTTACAGCCCAGATTTCTCTAAATATATCTAATTGATTAATAAGTTTAAAATATGCAAATTCGATTCTCAATCTCCTTTGAAGGAGGACCTTAAACATTAACAGAGCATCAGTGGTTTTCAGATCTTTATCTCTATTTCTTCTCGTTTTTTAACGTTGCCATCTTGGCCTGGCCTAACAAAAAATTGCAAAGTAAACATTGTCTTTTACAAACTCTTGATACCGACATTCCAAAAATATAAATGAGTTCATTAAATACAATTCCCAAATCCATCAACAATAAATCAAGAAAATGCAGCAGTGGTTGTAATCTGGTACAATACAGAAATAAATGATAAACTGTTTCTTTCTGAAGGCAGAATGGACACTGATCTGTTGTGCTGGCACCAATGATTTTTAAAAATGAATTGGTGGCTACTGCTACATGTAGGATCCTCCACTGCAGGTCCCCAACTCTTTTCTCAATTGGTGGTTTATATAAAGTCCTCCATGCTGGAGATGTCGTGTCATGCAGACACAGAGTGTTCCTCCAGAGGGTATCAGTCATATCTTTCAAATGCATAAACTGGGACACTTTAAGACACCAGTCATATAATTCTTTTTTTGACAAATTTTGGAACGAAATTCCATTTATGTGATTAATTTTTAAAATTGAGTTATTAGAACTGATAAAATCTTTTACATTTGGTTTAATTGTAACGGCACATTCAGGAGGTTCTGCCTCTTTTATAAGATCTCCAGAGATATAATCCTCACACAGGGGACCTGCACCCAATTGCACTAAAGAGACTTTAAGTTTGTTAATAATCGACCTCCCAAGATGGACAGATCTAATCCCAAGCCCACGTGCCACAGCTGCCCCAGACTTCCACTGGTTGCTGACCGGATCAATAAAGTTAGCTACTTTGGTAAAGCCTTTGTTCATAAGCAGTGAGTTTAAACTAACCGAGTCAAACTCCAAGATTGGATTCCATATTACTGGTTCTTCAAGTAACCAGAAGACTGATTCCAGATTAATACCCACTCTGTTTGTTTTGGTGTGCCAAATCAATAACATGTTGCGGTAAAAGGTGGGCAGCACAGATAGCGCCAATCGCTTGACATCAATGAAAAGGAGTTGCCAATCAAAATTAAGATTTCCGACCCTATGAAAAAAAGCAAATGCTAAACTCCTCCACAGTAAAGGCTGAGGGGCATACAAGAGACACTGTAAATCTGTCAGCCTAAAAGCTTCAATTCTGCACAGAATGTCCACCAAGCCCTGACCACCTTCATCCACAGGCAGATGTACCACACTGCGTTTAACCCAATGAAGTTTGTCCCAAAAAAAATCCAGCAATATCCCCTGAATTTCTTTTAACAGCCAAACTGGAGGATCTGCACACCTAAATTTATGCCAAAGCATTGAAGCAATTAAATTATTAATAATAAGCACCCTACCCCGAAAAGAGAGCTTGGCAACCACCCATTTCCATTTGTTCAGTCTCCCCTGAATTTGATCAATTAAACCCTCCCAGTTATCAGCTGTGGCTCCAGACTTCCCAATGTAAATTTCTAGATGTTGAAATACATTAGAGTTCCATGTTAAACCACTTGGGAGGCTTGGGGGAGGACAGTCCCAGCTGCCCATCAGAAAGGCATTACATTTGGACCAGTTGACCCTGGCAGATGACACCGTTTGAAATACCTGTAAACAGTCCTGCAGCAGGACAACATCATCAGGGTCAGTGATGACAACTGTGACATCGTCAGCATATGCCACCACCTTAAAGGATGCAGTGGGACACACAGGCAATGACAGGCCGTAAAGTAATTGGCGAAGTCTGTGAAGCAGGGGCTCTGTGGACAGCGAGTATAACATACCGGAGAGTGCACACCCCTGACGAATGCCCCTTGTAACAGAAAATGGGGGCTCCCAATCCTCCATTAATTTTTAAAACACTAAACACATTTGTGTCCATTAATTTAATATATCCTAGAAAGGTCTCACCAAAACCAAACCTCTCTAGAACTGTAAATAAATACTGGTGGTCTACCCAGTCAAAGGCCTTCTCTTGATCCAATGAGATGAGACCCACCTTAAACCCAAAAATCTCAGAGGCAGATACCAAATCCTGCACAAAGAAAATGTTATCAAAAATGCATCGTTCAGGGACACAGTATGACTGATGGAAGGCCACCAAGCAGTTCATGACAGTCCTCAGACGGAGAGCCAATGCTTTAGAAAAGATTTTATAGTCCGAGCAGAGCAGGCTGACCGGTCTCCAGTTTTTAATGTTGCAGAGATCCCCTTTTTTAGGTAAAAGAGTCAAAACAGCTCTCCGACAACTCACAGGAAGTTCTTTATCCCTGATGCTCTCCACGAACACAGTCAGGAAGTCCTTACCCATGATATCCCCAAAAGGACTTGTAGAATTCGATGGGAAGTCCATCGATCCCAGGGGCTTTGTTCTGATTTAAACTCCCAAGAGCACTAGTGAGCTCCTCCAGTGATAGTGGCAGGTCGAGTTCTTCCTTGGTGGATGGAGTCAACTGTGGTAAGTTATTAAAGAAAATTTCTGTGTTTGAAGACAAGTCCACTGTTTCTGCAGAGAATAAGTCTTTGTAAAATTTTAAGGCAAATTCCCGGATCTCCTCGGTCTCCGTCATTTCAGTCCCATCTGCAGTTTTCAGACAGTGAAGGATTTTTGCCTGAGCAACCTTCTTCTCCAATGAAAAGAAAAACTGCGTAGGGGCGTCTATTTGGGAAATATTCTGGAATCTCCCCCTGACAATGGCACCCTTCACCTGTTCATTCAGCAGGGACCTCAGAGGATCAACTCAAGCAAAGTGGCATCAAAACCGGTTTCCAGTTTGGCTTGAATTAGCCCAATGTCCTCTTCCAGTTCTTTAATGGCCATGGTGACCTTTCTAGAAGAATGTTCAGAATAAAACTGGCAAAAGAGTTTAATTTGGACCTTGGAGACGTCCCACCATTGCTTCAGAGATGAGAATTCATTTTTGCTGAGTCTCCATTTGTCCCAAAAGAGACGAAGGTGTTGAAGAAATAGAGAGTCTTTAAGAAGTTTAGTATTAAAGTGCCAGAAAGATTTAAAATGACGCTCAGACCCCAAAGAGAAATGAGTGAGAGCAAAACTGTGGTCTGAAAACCCTGTGGGCAGAAGACAAGAGCCCAAAATGAGGTTCAGATTGTGCCGTAAGGTATAAATCCTGTCCAGCCTTGCCATGGATAACATGCCACTGGAGGCCTTGAGCCATGTGTACTGTCTTGCCGTCGGGTTCGACTCTCTCCACACATCCACAAGTTCTTGCTGATGAAGGACCGACTGCAACACCTTGACTGACCCTGGGTGAGGCTCAGTGCCATTCCTGTCCATCTCTGCATTTTCAGTGCAATTAAAATCACCAGCTAAAAACACGACGTCCTCTGAACTGCACTCAGCAAGTACGTCTTTTAACAAAAGAAAAAAAGAAACTCTCTCTTTGCCTTCATTTGGAGCGTAGACATTTAAGAAAATAATGTTCTTCCCCTGAATACGTACAATGACCTTCATGAGACGGCCTTTAATTTGCTCAAAACAGTCTATGGACTCCGGGAGAAACGCCTTACTGAAGAGCACTGCCACCCCTGCGCTGGCACTGGAGCCATGGCTCAGAAACGTCATCCCACTCCAGTCCCTCTGCCACTCCGACTCATTCATTGGGTCAGTATGAGTTTCTTGAAGAAAAATAACATCTAGTTTTTTCTGTTCTAAATATTGAAAAAGTACGGCTCTCTTTAAGGAGTCTCTGCAGCCGTTAACGTTCAAAGAGCCCAAAGAGAAAACAGGCATTAGAAAGAAAAGAAACGGAGCAGCAATGACAAGAAGAACTTTAACTAATGAAAAAGAGAGGAGCTGGTGTGGAGCCATTATGTGCTGGAGGTGAGAGACTTTCTAACTTTGCTGATAACATTCTTTAACCGATTAAACTCTTTTCTTTCCATTCCCAAAGGAACAGCATTGCGCATAACTCGCTTGGCTGAAACCAAAAAAAGTTCCAGGTCAGGAAAATGTTCTACGACATTCACCTTCCTTTTGCCTTCAAGGAAATCCAGAAAGCTCAGAATGCTTTCATTGCTGTACTCCGTTTTTCCAAGATTACCCGTTAAATTGTCACTTGACATACAAGAGTCACTGTCCTCACCACCCTGCTGACTCCCCTCACACTCACCTCTCTGGTACTTAGAAAACGATTCTTTAAAGACACGTCAGCCCCCTCTGTCAGGTTCATTTTGTTACTTCTCTTGGCTCCTACTCCACCGTCTGAGGTTTCTTTCCTCTTACTGGGGAGTGTCGTCCATTCTTCTTCAACATTCATTTCCTCAGTAACTCCAGCTTTTTCTTCCCTAACTGCACTACCTGAATTAGTGTCTGGTTCAGTTTCTGCCACAGCTTTGACATTTAAGAGAGGGCGAGCAGTTTCACTGTGGACTGTGGACCCAGGACTGGCCTCGGCCTGCTCATCCACTGTAGTTGGCTCACAGGCAGCAGTGGCAGCATTCAGACTTTCAATGTCATCCACCTCAGTTGGTGTCATTATACTGACAAGCTGCATAACCTCGGCCTTAGCTGGGCCTTTTCTTCAGCCTGGTTTATATTCACAGTAGAGGACTTCAACTCGGCCTCGGCCGAACCATCCACTTCAGGCATTTTTGTCTCAGCTTTCTTTATTTCACTCCTTTCAACTGTGGAGCTACAACTGGGTATCGGATTATCAGAACTTTCTACAGTCGAGCTAAGAGTACCTGTGGATACCTCACAGATAACAATCTGCTGATCTTCAGCATCGGAGTCAGAGTCCTCAGACTCATCATCTACATCTGACTCCCTCACTGCATTTATGTTTCCACCCATAGCATTACTACCATCAGCTCTTTTACAGTCAACTGCTTTGTGCCCTGCACGGCCACATTTAAAACATTTCATTGAATCAGAGGATATAAACACAATATAGTCACATCCATCTACTTTGAATTTCAGAGCAACATCTAACTCATTGTAACCTCTGTTGAGGAGCATAAAAACCTGTCTCCTAAATGAAACCACATGCTTTAGTTTTGGCTGTTTACACCCCAAAGTATTCATAGTAATGTCAGAAATAATCTCGCCATACCTACTCAATTCATTACGTAACAGTTTATTCTTCAAGAAAGGAGGAACATTAGAGATTATAATCCTCTTTGCAGGAGTTGAAAGCGGCAAAACAGAAATGAGGGTTCCATTAATAACTAGGCCTTCCTGAACCAGTTGGTGAACTAAGGCCTCCTCATTTAGAAACACCACAACTGCCTTATTCATTTGTGAAGGAAAAAATTATGTTTTTACATCCAATTATTTTTCCAATTTCAGTAACACACTTCTCTACTAAAACTACTGGATCAACAATCAATTTGATGCCATTTCTTCTGCTAAGGTTTTCAAAGCCATGTGGCAAAAGGCCTGGCTGTATCCCTCGGGACACAGCCATCCTAGCCACTTCTTTTTTTAAAAAAAACACAAAATAAACTTGAAATAATGACTATATATAAATAACACAGCTAAAAATGAAGAGAAATTACTAGAAAAAAGAAATACAAAAGAAAAAAATGGAAAAAAGAAAAAGCTAAACTCAACTCACTCTCCTGCTAGCACAAAGGCCACTTCCACTCCAGACCAAAGCAATCGACACACAGAGAAACAGCAAGACAGGATAGATAGATAGATAGATAGATAGATAGATAGATAGATAGATAGATAGATAGATAGATGTGAAAGGCACTATATGATAGATAGATAGATAGATAGATAGATAGATAGATAGATAGATAGATAGATAGATAGATAGATAGATAGATAGATAGATAGATAGATAGATCACACAACACAGAATTGTAATGCTCAAGGTTGAGGAGGCAGAAACATCAAATCTCAGTAGGTTGCAGAGAGAGGAAGCAGTTATAGTAGAGCCGGGTTGTCCACACTTTTTCAGCTTGCGAGCTACTTCTCAAATGACCAGGTCGAAATGATCTATCTACATTAAAAATGATACTGAGTATACTTTATACATAAAATGTATGTTGTCGTACCTTGCATAACTGAATAACCTTTATGGTACAATAACAATTCAATACATTTATGGTCACTACAGTATTTGGATTTAATAATCTTCATGTGGGAAAAGGCTGACTCGCATAAATAAGTAGAGCCAAATAATGCAGTCAAGGAGGTAGCACACTTCTTATGCTTAATGATCGAGTGACTCACCCAGAATGATGCTTCGGTGTGTCTGCCTTTGCTTTTGAATTCAGCCGAGTGAAAAATGACGGCTGCCCGATTAACTGCGATTTTAGTTCCCTCTCCTTTCTCTTTCTCAGATCGCTTTTCGGAAGGAAGTCAGTTTTGTAGTTTTTATGAACAGTTCGAAAGTGCCTTTCCACATTTTCCTTCTTTGGAATAGCAATGATAGATTGACAGATCAGACAAACGCACTTCGATTGTGACATTGTGAGAAAAATAATCCTCTTCCAATTCCACATCCACCCCATACCCTCCCCCAAACATTTTTTTTTTAAATCCCTTCTTTAGTCGATATAAATTGGAAGGCTAACTAGATCACAGCCTGAGTTTTACACTAGCTTACGTGTCTGATCATGCGTGTGGGGTGACCAGTGTGTTAGAAGAAAAGAGATCTCAGACTGGCCGCCCTGTATGTCAATCAAGTGGCAAGTGCACTCTCTGCTTACTAAAAATTACTTTCATGACGCAGCCCGATTTGTACTTTGCATGTCTGCTGTTTTCGCGTCACTTATCAGATTTGGATTGCACTTGCGAGTCATTTTTGTGTTGCCGTTTGTGTCTGTAAGTGGAGTTCTTATTGGAGAAGATGGGACCTTTTGAATTTTATAATGTCTTGAAAGAATATTTGTCACCTGAAAAGTTTAACTACCAGTCAAACGAAGAGGGAGCAAAATGAAATGCGACGTGTGTATGTGAACTTTATAATGTTATTTTTTTTTACTTTGTGAAATTTATACAGCTTTCTGTAAGTGCTTCGTATTGGAGAAAAAGGCAATAAGGATTTTCATTTTCAGTTGCAATACCACCTTCGTAACCCTGCGGTTTGGGTTAAAGTCACAGTATTTTCTGTTTTAGGATTAGCATATTAATGGATACATGTCATTTTTTAATAACACCTTATTAGTAATTGCTGGTATGTTTTTTTTTAACATTTGTCCACATTTATTGATCTTGAAGAGTGAACTGCATGCTAATAATTAAGCAAAACAATATAATCTAGAGGGGCAGCATGGTGGCACAGTGGTAGCACTGCTGCCTCTTAGTAATGAAACTGGGGTTTGCTTCCCTGCGTGGAGTTTGCTTGTTCTCCCCGTGTCTGCGTGGGTTTCCTCCCACAGTCCAAAGACATGCAGGTTAGGTGCATTGGTGATCCTAAATTGTCCCTAGAGTGTGTGCTTGGTGTGTGTGTGTATGTGTGCGTGCCCCGCGGTGTGTTGGCACCTTGCCCGGGGTTTGTTCCTGCCTTGCGCCCTGTGTTGGCTGGGATTGGCTCCAGCAGACCACCTGTGACTCTGTGTTAGAATATAGCAGATTGGATAATGGATGGATGGAAAGTCTCTTCTTTAAATTTTGTAGTACCTTTGTATTTTCCAAAGAACTGTTGCTGTTTTAAATGTTTCATGATTTATTTCAACTGCCAAGGTTTAACATTTTTCATACACATTAAATTTACTTTATAATATATTCTCTTTAAACACACACACACTAACTACTAAATCATTTCTCCCTTAAGAAAGACTTTCTGCATGTCGTCTCCACACTGATTTTTGCAGAAATTAAAGGCAGAGGCTGATGCATGTGTTTCCTGTAGAAGATTAAAAGAAGAAGAAGATTACATCTTGCCTGAAAAAAGGGGGCTGAGTTGCCTCGAACACTTGCATATTGTAATCTTTTTAGTTAGCCAATTAAAGGAGTCATTTTGATTGACTTTTTATTACAAGAAGAAGAAAGAAAGAAAGAAAGAAAGAAAGAAAGAAAGAAAGAAAGAAAGAAAGAACATTTAACTTCTTACGGATTCAAACAGCTTTTCTTTTTAACAAATAACGAATAAAGTAGCCCTTTCTAAACATGAAAACCGACAGGTTTATAAAACATACTCCCTCCCGTCCATTAGATGGCAGTGTTTACCATCAGTTCCGCGAAGGAATGCCTTCTTTCTGCCGAGTCGCTCGTTGATGACTCGTTTTGTTTCGCTTTGCACGATTTCTCTTGCGGAAGGCTCAATTTCGGTTGCAGTACGAGGCGCGTGTCTACAAATTCAGGGGCAAAATGGAGCAGAAGTAGAGAAAAATAAAGAGCGACGTGGAAGAGGAGGACTCATTGTGAGTAACATGAGCATCGTGCGTGGGAGTACCGAGTGGGAGACGAGTAGGGAGTAGGACTTAGGCAGGGATGTCGGGGATACGAAAATGCATCGGCAGTGTGTGGGTGAGGAACTCGTGAGAAAAGCAGTAAGAGTGTCGTTGGAATGCCGCGCGCTTCCACTCTCCCGCTTACGCAGGCTGCCGTGTAACCCGCTCGCTCTCTCTTTTCCCTTCCCGTTATTAGAATTCCGAGATTCCAGGATGAGAATTTTATATAGAATTATCCCTCGGTAGATAACTTCCTTCAGATATTTCATTCTAGTGTAGTTATCTTCAAGCCGGCCTACCTAGCGCTAGGTTTCGTTTCAGTTTTGACCTCCTTCGGTCCCCGACTTCTCTTTAGATTCGCCCTCCTGCTTTGTTCATTTGCTCTCTCTTATCTTTTGGTTCAGACCTTTGTGCATCCCTGTCTCCAGCATGGGGCTATTGCACTCTGGAATGGAGTTCTTTATAGAAATGCATTGCATGCTTCCACCTGTACACACAGTCAGGTCAATAAGTGTTTGGACAATGGGTACTTGTGTACTAAACGGACGGCACTGACTGCTTTTCTGTTATCTTGACGCAAATCGGATTTTCGTTTTTAAGATTAGGCAACCAAAGGGGACGTTAACATTTGGACCTATAGGCAACTATGCTCTACCCCCACTGGGCAATGACATAATTTTCATAATTCTCTATACGCCGCCACAATGGATTTGAAATGAAGCAATTAAGATATAATTGAAGTGTAGACTTTTAGCTTTAAAGAGTTTACCATGTAGGAATGACAGCCAATTGTCTGCATAGCCCAACCCCCCATTTCCAGGGGCTCAAAAGTATTTGGACTTTGGACTGACCAGCTGCTCCATAGCCAGGTATCAGCAGGTCCCTCATTATTTTATTAAGCAGGTAGAAGGTCTGCAGTTGAGTCCAACTATTGAATTTGCATTTTGAAGCTGTCGCTGTGAACTCTCAATAAGAGATCCAAAGAGCTGTCCTAGCAGGTAAAAAGAGGCCATCATTAGGCAGAGGATGGAAACAAACCCATCAGAGAGACAGAAGAAACACCAGGGGCCTCATGTATAACGTCGTGTGTAGAATTCACACTCTAACATTGCGTAAGCACAAAAGCGGAAATGTTTGTATGCACAAAAAAATCCAGATGCATAAATCTGTGCGAACGCCAACTTCCACTTCGTTCTGCTACATAAACCCCGGTCAGCGTGAAAAGTAACGCACGTGCACGTGCCTGCTGTCGCGCCCCAACTCCTCCCAGAATTACGCCTCTTTGAATATGCAAATCAATCTAAATAGCCCTTAAGCTCAGCCTTCTGTGAAAAGACAATGACAAAAACACGAGGGAAAATAGAAGAATTTCAGCGAATACCAAGTGGAGACAAAGAAAAATGTACTATTTGTTGGTTTAAACAGTGGAATAATCAACAAAATGAAGTTGATCGACTGACATAGCGTGTTGGAGAAACTCAAAAGCTCAAGTTCACAAAGTTGCACAGTGCCAGAAATAAAAAAGAAGTTATCAGATATCAAGTCGGTGTGAAAAGGTGAGTCGTAGCCCACCGTCGGAGTGTCATATGAAACCTTATTAGGGTACAGAGAAAAAAAAAATAGGCACACAGTGGGTAAAAAAGAGCTTGAGGTGTCAACTTTAATCTTGAAATTTCCACTTTAATCACATAGTTTATTTTGTCATTGAAGTAGAACATCATAAACTTCATCTTAAAATCATTTAATTTACTAATTTCTCAAATCCCATCATAATTAAAGTAGCACGTTAAATGCTTTGTTTTGTATTTGATCTATGTGTGTGAATCACTACGTGCTTCCGGGCTTTCTCTTCCTCCGACAGGACACAGAATCCGTTACATTCATGATTTTACAGCTCTCCGAATAACTAAAATACTAAGATGTATACATGATATCATTTTCATGATGATGGGAGTTAAAGCATGTTATTAAACATGAGAACACAGTGGCGCAGTGATTGTTCATGTCTCACGCAAGATGCTTGCTGGGCTGTGCGTGACCTTCGATGAAATACTTTATTGCAGCAGTACTGTCTCTTTCGAAAGTACTAACCTCCAATTCCAGTCCTTGCTTTTCTTTCTCCAAATACCCAATCGGCACACAATCAGCTCTGTAACAGACATTAAGCCATCTGTAAGCTTAGAACATTGATTCTTCAAAACTTTTAAGGAACATTGAAATATCTTCGTAGTACATGTTAAATTATTCTATCCATCTATCCTTCCAGCGTTGCATCATCACCAGCAAGAATACAACACGAGGCAGGAACAATCTGTGAACGGAGCACCAGCAGCTCACTAGCGCTGAGGCACCGTGTCCTAACATGTTTAATTATTAACAATATAGATTATTTAAATGAAGTTAAGGTTTTAGTGAGTAATTTGTGCATTGTGCTGTACTGGAAGGAGGAAACACAATAAAAGAGTGTGTTTTGGACATAGCTGTCTTGGTGTCTGTTCGTGGTTGAGGCCGGTCTTCACAATATATAAATATACAGGGTGGTCCAGATCTAATTATGCAGATCCAGATCATCTGGATGACTTTCATTTATGTGGGGACGATTCCAGTTTGGCGCAAAGACAATTCTTCATGTCGTCAGTTCGCACACTTCTCGATGGTCCGGGATATTTCGGGTGATTTTCTATGTAATAAACTTAAGTTATAGCGTATTGAAAATTGCATAATTAGATCTGGACCACCCTATAGATATAGATATATATATATATAGAGAGAGAGAGTGAGATATATAGATGTCAAAGTTAAAACGAACTTTATTGTCATCTCACCCATATACAAGTATACAGATAGGCACAATTGCGAAGCTCAGGGTCCACAGTGTAACAACATGAAGTGCAAATAATAAATTAAAAATAAAAATAAAATTTAAATTTAAAATTAAAACTCAAACAAGACAAAGAAGTAGCAGCAATATTGACATGTAGTAAGCAATATGAACATTGATGCAATGTATGGCATTTACAATCTAGATACATAAATATAGTCAATAAATATCTAATACAGTATAATAAATAAATAATAGATATAGATAATACAAAAAATATGATAATAGTTGTTCAAGACGTGTAAACCATGACAGGTCAGAATGTTTCACAGCAGAAGGATAGCAAAGAATGTCAAAATACTTAAATGTCAGTATGAGATTTTCAGTTCTTTTTTACACATACATTATATATATATATATATATATATATATATATATATATATACATATATATAGACATAGAGATATATACAGTGGAACCTCGAGATACGAGTTTAATTCGTTCCAGCACTAAGCTTGTATAGCGAATTTCTTGTATCTAGAACAAACTTCCCCATTGAAAATAATGGAAATCCAGTTAATCCGTTCCGCAACCCCAAAAATATCAACATAAAAATCAATTTTCCTAACAAATGACACTGATAAATAATATATACAAGTGGAACCTCGGTTTGCGAGTAACTTGGTTTAAAAGTGTTTTGCAAGACGAGCTAAATTTTTTAATTAATTTTGACTTGATAAAATGTGCGATATCTTACAATACGAGTAGTATGGATACACTTTGTCTGCTGAGCGTCATGTGATCATAACTGAGCTGATGGTTCTTCTCTCTCGTGCGCGTCTCTCTCTCCTTATCTCTCTCTCTCTCGAGGGCAATCGTCTCCTATTCTCCGTCTGCATGTCCGCGATATTTTTGGATACGCTTGTACGGCGAACTGCTACAGCGAAACAATGAAATCACAAGCGCACAAACGCGTAGATCCTCACGCTACGGGAGAACAAGGAACACTGAGTGACCTGACAGGCTGGCAGCGTCAGCTTGGGTGAATCCCCGAGTCGAGGCGAATCGGGAAACGCGTCACGCATACCCACAGCCTGGCTCATGGCTCGTTACGCGAGCCAATGCTCGTATTTAGATCCGAATTTTTCGCTCATACTTTCCTCGTATCTTAAATTTCTTGTATACAGAGGTGTTCGTATCTTGAGGTTCCACTGTATGTGTATATATATATATATATATATATATAATATACCTGTGTATATATATAATATACCTGTATATATATAGAGAGAGATGCATATAGATACCTTTTGTTTTATGTTTCTCTCGTCTGATTATTTCGTCCATGGAAACTTGCTTTAAAATGCTGCTTTCACTCCCAACATACAATGTAGTCTAATCGTTTATTCATACATGTCCAGGCTGACGAGTAGCCATTGGAGCAGAACAATCATCATCCAATGGAGATTGCTGATGACTGTATGTTCACTTTTATGGAGTGCAAACAACTTATGTCTTCTAGATGGTCCCTCACTATTATAAATACTTACGCATTTTGCATTTTCAGTCAGGTTTTTATGAAACTTGCCAGGTATGGGTTACTGCCATCTGAGATTATTTTATGTACAGACGTTTCCCCTATCTGTGCACTCACTGTGTCTGCCTGAAAGTGATGGGCCAGGCCTGATTTAATCATTCAAGATCCCTGCCTGATGAACTGGCCCCACATCACCTGCATTAGGCTCATAAATCTCAATTATCACATTAGTATTTTTTAATTCTGGTTACAGTGCCTGAGTGGCATAGCATTTTCTGGCCTCACTGGTTCTCACAGTAATTGGTGGTGCAAAATGCAAGAAAAAGTTGGTCATGACATACCCAAATCATTGCTTTTTGTAAAGCTGCATCTTGCACCTAATGTTACCAACCCTTTCATTTCGGCTGACAGCCCATTGCTTCTCCATGTGGATGGAGGGATCATGTAACATACACAATTTGTTACAAGTGCTATTCCATCTTGGTTGAAACAAGTTCATTGTGGTTCAGCATTTCCAGAACATTCTGCCTTTCGTGGAATCTGCCTGAACGCCATCTACTGGCAGCTCCTAATTAGTTGCGACAGCTCCCTAGCTCTCCTAAATCCTGGTTAAGTTAGGAGTCATTTCCTAAATTGGGAAAAATTATAGAATATATTTAATAATCACCCCCTGTCTTTAATTGGCTGTCTCTCTTCCCCACTTCACTACCTACTAGCTGATGTGTGGTGAGCGCAATGGCACAAAATGGCTGCCGTCTCATCATCCAGGTGTGTACTGCACATTAGTGGTGGTTGAAGTGGCTCCCCACTCACTATGTAAATCACTTTGAGTAGTGAGAAAACCGCTATATAAATTTTAAAAATTCTTATGATTATTATTATTAATTCAGATCCTAAAGGTAGGCCCACATTTGTGTCACTCTGAGATTTTTGAGCCAGTTAGGATCTCTTTCTCATTCTGAGATGCCTGATAAATATGGGCCCAGATCTTCATAATGAAACACAGAGGAAGAAGGACACTGAACAAAAAGAGGTGACAGCAACCTTTTACAATTGGCCAAGAGCAAGACCAACCGCCAATGCTGTGTGTTCAATTAGCAATTAATAAAATAAAATCGTCAATTTTTCATAAATAACCAATTCTGCTGTCTCTGTGTAACGAGTCAGACCCGATAAGCAAAAACAGGCCAGTCACTACATGCTTACCTTCCTACAGTAGCTGTAAGGTGGGTGATGAAAGGATAGGCCATTTTCACTCCCTGAAGTGCTCTGCCGTGGTCCCCTTTTTGAAATAATCAGCTCTAACAAACAAATGAATAAATACAGTCTTCTTCTTTTGGCTGCTCCCATTAGGGGTCACCATAGTGGATCATCATCTTCCTTATCTTTCTGTCCTCGTCATCTTGTTCTGTTAACCCATCACCTGCATGTCCTCTCTCACCACATCCATAAACCTTCTCTTAGGCTTTCCTCTGTTCCTCTGGCCTGGCAGCTCTATCCTTCGCATCCTTCTCCCAGTATACCCAGCATCTCTCCTCTGCACATGTCCAAACCAACACAATCTCTCCTCTCTGACTTTGTCTTCCCACTTGACCTGACCCTCTAATGTCCTCATTTCTAATCCTATCCATCCTCATCACACCCATTGCAAATCTTAGCATCTTTAACTCTGCCACCTCCAGCTCTGTCTTCTGCTTTCTGGTCAGTGCCACCGTCTCCAGCCCATATAACATAACTGGTCTCACTACCATCCTGTAGACCTTCCCTTTCACTCTTGCTGATATCCGCCTGTCACAGATCACTCCTGACACTCTTCTCCACCCACTCCACCCTGCCTGCACTCTCATCTTCTCCTCACTTCTACAATCCCCTTTACTCTGTACTGTTGATCCCAAGTATTTAAACTCATCCACCTTCATCAACTCTACTCCCCACATCCTCACCATTCCACTGACCTCCTTCTCATTTACACACATGTATTCTGTCTTGGTGGTCTTAATGACCTTCATTCTTCTCCTCTCTACAGCATATCCCCACCTCTCCAGGTTCTCCTCAACCTGCTCCCTACTATCGCTACAGATCACAATGTCATCAGCAAACATCCTAGTCCACGGGGACTCCTGTCTAATCTTGTCTGTCATCCTGTCGATCAACATTGCAAATAAGAAAGGGCTCAGAGCCGATCCCTGATGTAGTCCCACCTCCACCTTGAATGCATCCGTCACTCCCAACGCAGACCTCACCAGAGTCACACATCCATCGTACATATTCTGTACAACTCTTACATACTTCTCTGCCACTCCCGACTTCCTCGTACAGTACCACAGGTCCTCTCTTGTCACCCTGTCATATGCTTTCTCCAGGTCCACAAAGACACAATTCAACTCCTTCTGGCCTTCTCTCTACTTCTCCATCAACACCCTCAGGGCAAACATCACATCTGTGGTGCTCTTTCCTGGCATGAAACTATCCTGCTGCTCACTAATCATCACCTCCCTTCTTAACTGAGCTTCCACTACTCTTTCCCATAACTTCATGCTGTGGCTCATCAATTTTATCCCCCTGTAGTTCCTGCAGTCCTGCACATCCCCCTTATTCTTAAATATCGGCACCAGTACACTTCTTCTCCTCTCCTCAGACATCCTCTCACTTTCCAAGATTCCATTAAACAATCTGGTTAGAAACTCCACTGCCATCTCTCCTAAACATCTCCATGCTTCCATAGGTATGTCATCTGGACCAACATGCTTTCCATTTTTCATCCTCTTCATACTTGTCCTTATTTCCTCCTTGCTAATCCGTTGCACTTCCTGATTCACTATCTCCACATCATCCAACCTCTTCTCTCTCTCATTCTCTTCATTCATCAGCCTCTCAGAGTACTCTTTCCACCTTCTCAACACACCCTCCTCGCTTGCGAGTACGTTTCCATCTTTATCCTTTATCACCCTAACCTGCTGCACATCTTTCCCAGCTCGGTCTCTCTGTCCAGCCCACCGGTCCTTTTCTCCCTCCTTAGTGTCCAACCTCTCATACAACTCATCATAGGCCTTTTCTTTAGCCTTCGCCACCTCTCTCTTCACCTTGCGCCTTATCTCCTTGCACTCTTGTCTACTTTCTGCATCTCTCTGACTATCCCACTTCTTCTCTATCCTCTTCCTCTGTATACTCTCCTGTACTTCGCCATTCCACCACCAGGTTTACACCACTGAGGTTTGGAATATCAATATGTCACATGCAAAGGGTCTCTTTAAAATGGTGGCCTTAGTTTAGGTTCAATTCATTTTTGAATGTTACCCAGTTGCATTTGGGCCAGCCTTGACACATATTGCAAGTTAGAAAAATTTGGACGTGAGCGTCAGTCCGCTTTGCGCTCTGGGAACCAAGTTACCTGAACTATTGTGTAACATTTCTGTAATTACTTACCGCTCTGATGCTGATCTTTCTGATCATAAAATATGTCATTATGATAGCAATTGACAAGAAGAATTCCTAATTAATTGCAGATTAACGGTATTTAAGTGTTCCTCTCGAGTTCCTCTTTCTCTTGCACTGTTTGGCTCATAAACTAATCAGCACATCATCATCTTATAACAGGCTGAAGTTCCGAGTTTGGTATTTTTCCATCCAGCCGTTTTAGCTCTAGGACCGTCCTCAGTGACACACAGCCATCATTGAGATATCAATGTTTTTGGTATAAGGGAACCCAAAAACATCGAGATCCTTCGAAAATGGGAGATCGAAATCTTTGACGACTCTAAAACTTTTGTTCCCCCCCATAGGCGATAGGCTATGGTGGGCGAGGGCGCAAAGCAAAAAAACAGTTTAAAATGATTAAAAAGTAGATGTTTTAAATCTTTTCTCCTTTCCCTTTCTTGACTTTGTCTTCATCAGTTGGACTTTGCCCTGCAATTAAATACATGAGTATTTCTATAGCACATTTTCTTGTAAATGATGTAGCTCAAAGTGCTTGACAAGATGAAGAAAGACAAAAAAGAAAAATTATAAAAGTAAAATTAGGCAATAATAATTAACATAGAATAAAAGTAAGGTCATATGACCCAGGGTTGGACAGAAAAAAGAAATAAAAGAAAACCCCAGAGGGCTGGAGAAAAAATACAATCTGCCGGGGTTCCAAGGCCACGAGACCACCCTGCCCCTACTAGTCATTCTACCTGACATAAAATGTCTCAGTCAGTCCTCATTGTATTCAGGGTTCTCATGGAAGAACTTGATGATGACGGTCAAGTGGACTTCTGACCTTTAATCCATCAATTTAGGGACATCACGGCGCTTTGATCAGGTGGTGGGGGTGCAGATCAGCATCACAGAAAACTGAAAAAAGAACAGAAGAGAAAGTAGGGGTTAGTATGGCTTGCAGAGCCATGAAGAAAATGATAATTCAGTGCACGTACAGAATATCAGGGTTACATTAAAATGAAGCTCTGAGAAAGCCCTTTTAAACTAATGAGTATTCCACCGTATTAGCCTGGCGAATTTCTATCAGTCGGCTATTCCAGATTTTAGGTGCATAACAGCAGAAGGCCGCCCGCCTCACCACTTCTTTTAAGTTTAGCTCTTGGAATTCTAAGCAGACCCTCATTTGAAGAACTAAGGTTACCATTTGGAGTGTCAGGTGACAGGCATTCCACAATCTGAGATCATTGAAGGCTTTGTAAACCATAAGCCGTATTTTAAAGTCAATTGTAAATGGCACAGGTAACCAATGTAGTGACGCTAAGACTGGGGTGATGTGCTCGGATTTTGTTTTCCTAGTTAGGATTCTAGCAGCTCCATTCTGCACTCATTGTAATCGATTGATGTCCTTTTTTGGGTGGTCCTGAGAGGAGTGCGTTACAGAAATCCAGTCGACTAAAACCAAAAGCGTGAACTAATTGTTCAGCATCTTGCAAAGTTTTAAGGGATCTAACTTTTGTTATATTTCTTATGTGAAAAAAATGCTGTCCTGGTAATCTGATTAATATGTGATTTTAAAATTCAGGTCAGAGTCAATAGTTACCCCTAAATTCTTTACCTCTGTCTTGACTTTTAATCCTCATGAATCGAGTTTATTTCTAATAAACTCATTACATTCATTTTTGCCAATCACTAAAATTTCTGTTTTCTCCATATTTAGTTTGAGAAAATTACAACTCATCCATTCAGAAACACAAGTAAGACACTGTGTCAGTGAACTAAGAGAGTCGGGGTCATCAGGCGTTATTGATAAACACAGTTGTGTGTTGTCAGCAGAGCTGTGGTGGCTCACGTTATGCCCCGAGATAATCTGACCTAATGGGAGCATGGAGATCGAAAAGAGCAGCGGACCAGGAGAGAACACAATATAGAATATCAGGGGTCTTTAAGTATAATTACCACAACTAACAAAAAATTTTCTACCTGCCAGGTAGGACTCAAGCCAAATTTAAGACCCTGCCACTTATTGACTAAGGTTATATCTAAGAATATTGTGATCAATGGTATCAAATGCGGCACTCAGATCTAAGAGGATGAGAACAGATACACAGCCTCTGTCTGCATTTACCCGCAAGTCATTGACTACTTTAACAAGTGCAGTTTCTGTGCTGTGATTTTCTCTAAATCCCGACTGAAACTTATCAAAAATAGCAGGTTTATTCAAGTGATCATTTAGCTGCGTAATGACTGCCTTTTTTAGGATTTTAGTTAAGAAAGGGAGGTTAGAGAGAGGTCTAAAAGCTTCAAAAGCAGAGGGGTCGAGATTATTTTTCTTGAGCAGGGGTTTAACTACAGCAGTCTTAAGACAGTCTGGGAAGACCCCCGTATCTAATAATGAGTTTACTATGTCAAAAATACTATCAGCACACTGGATACTTCTTTGAAAAAAATTGTTGGTATTGAGTCAAGGACGCAGGTGAAGGGTCTCAGTTGAGAAATTATTTTATACCTATCAGGTAAATCTATCCTGGTGAAAGAATTTAATTTGCTTAAAATGGAGTACCGGGGTTTAAGAGGATTAGTATTGGGGGGATGTACTATAGTATTTCTAATATCATTCATTTTGTGATTAAAAAATACAGCAACAGCCTCACTGGAAGTTTTTTGGAGGCATTCCATTGAGTGACCTCGGTTTTCACTCCAAATCTGCTGGGTTCTTTTTAGGTTTATATAGAGGGTTCTCTTTAAGAAAAGCCTTAGGTTTTTGTGCTTAACCAACTGAACTGTGGTGAAGTTGTTTTTGCCCATTTTATTAAGTAATTCTGTGACCTTTATTTTGACAGATAAAAAGGAACCTCATTCCAAGTTCACGTGGCCATGCAGTGAGGTATCTGGTGGCCTCCTAACTGGGGCTGTCCATGTCAGAAGGGAATCTTTAAACGGGAGAGAAGAGTTTTCCATGGAGCATGGCGTCATCCAATGATGAAGACATGGGTGACAGACTGGTACACATTAAGCAAGAGGACTGTGACTGGGGTCCAGTCGAGGACTGTTACGTAAAGTCAGAGGATTGTGAGGGAAGCATTTCACTCTTTAAAGAGGAGGAGTGCAAGGAGATGATAAATGAAATTAAAGTTGAGGATTCTGAAGACTTCTCGGCTAGTCTTGAACTGCAAAAGTCTGAAGCTGGGAATCTTTTCGGGCAAGGTGTCTGTGAAGAGTCTCATTCCCGGGCCACTAATGCGGGTCAGCACAATTCTATGGAGCTGAAATCTGAGTTGGAGTTCGAAGAGAAGAAAATTAATGAAGAAATTTGGAGAGAGGAAGAAGAGCAGAAGCCATCTAGGAGTGTGAGAACAAGTAAGTAATGTGATTCATTGTTAAAGAAGGGGAAACTGAGGACAGCTAGAAGTTCTACCTCTGTTAGGTGTGACTTTTTTGTAGGTGAAAATGAGAGTGAGATGCACAGGTAGAGACAAGACGATGACTAACAACAGCTGACTTAACACGTCATCAAATGTAAAGGGCAGTGTGATCTCCAAAAAAACACGGAAATGTTCCAGCACATGATTTTGCCCAAATAAAATGCTTTGATTTTTAGCAATAAAAGATCACCAATATTATGTTTAATGAAATAATGAAATTCAGCCCTAGCTGGGGTCACCTGAGTGAGGGTGTCTGATGAGACCCAAAACACCCGATGACCTCAGGAAACATCTCTGATGATGTGTCTTTTAAACTGTTTAATGAAATAATTGTATGTATGTATGTATTGTTAAATTTATTTATTTATTTATTTATATTTTATCAGTTGTATTTAGGGAACAAAATAAAACATCCTAAACTCATTCCATCCATGCTGCTAAATCTGCTGGATTTGTTCTGGTCCACAGACCTTTGTCTTTTTCTAACAATGTGCCCAGTGTCACTCAGATTTAATTGGGAATGTGTCTGTGGTGGTCTTGCCCCCACTCGCATCTCAGATGAACATTTACTGTTAAAGTGGATTTGTAAAACACATCACTGACCTTACGCTGATGATTATATAATACACATCCACAGAATATGCTGGGAGAAGTTCAACAA
>JANRMT010062807.1:3663853-3702451 GCA_026402145.1 Polypterus bichir lapradei
GCCGACCGAATATCCAGGCTGCCGTGTAAAAGCCGCTCTCTCGTTGCGTCCGTGCTTGTCATTCATCCCGAGTTTCATATACAATGGAAGTCGCTAAAATCCAGGGACTCCAGGTTTCACAACAGCTTTCTCCCAAATGGTGTTTGCTATACGAACAGAGCACCGGAAGGAATGACTTGAGGACACGCGGACAGGGCCGCATTACTGGAGTGGCTTACACCGAGGGCTTTAGACAATGGCGTCTTTGTTACTTAAAGCTAAGACGTATTCATATAAGTCATGGCGTTTTCGTGTAAATGACATAATAAAGATATCGACTCGTCTGTAAAAGCGAATGGAGTGATGGCAGCTGACAGCTTTACCTTTTTTTTTAATCTTATTAGAGGGTCAAAGGTGGGGGCTGTCAAAAGACAGGGCCTGTTAAAGCCCATTGCGGCATGCCTTGGGTGATTTTGAGCTATAGAAAAACAAATTATTGTTGTACCATTTTTATACAGGCGGGTGTTTTACGTTCATTGTCGACTTTCATTCTGTTCAAACACGGTGCGTTTATTCATGCAACGATCGTTTTATACGAGTCCACGGAAATCAAGATGGAAAAAGTGGCATATGTTTAAAAAATACATGAATCAGTAGAAAGCTGTTATCATTAAGTGACAAATCTAATAGAGCGACTGGTATGGTCTGTGCACAAAGCTGATAATAAACATAAAGCTAAGGGCAGCGCGAGCGTCAAGCCGATTTCCTATACACTGAATACAGTATGACATGACACGCTCGCTGATCGGAGGTGTGCGCCTGTCCACCGAGTGTGTTTGTGCTCAGAGTTTATCTACAATGGCAGCCTAAATGATTAAGTGGCCCAAATCACACCCTCTAAACTGTCCAGGTGTCTCATTGATAAAAGTTTGCGTGGATTCGAGCATAAAAATTTATACGTACGCCAAAAAATCAGATTTATAAAAACCTGGCGTGAATACATTTCTATGCATTTTACCTTTGTAAATCGAAATCATCTTGTAAATGTGCGTTTGTGAACGCCTCCCGAACCCCACCTACTTGTCACCCTGATACAACCATCCATAGGCTATGCTAATGATCTTCATACATATGCAGTGTCAGTGCTGCAGGCACTAATTGTCTGGAGATGGGTCCAACTGCGCAGTTCCGCGATTAAGGAGTTTCACTGGGCAGCCAATTGGATTTCAGGTTTTGGTCACGTGGTTTACTCCACTTGAGTCCTATAGCCCTAATCTTTACCCATGGTGTAACCAGGTGTTGTCACTTACATGTATAATATGCGGCGATGACCTCCTCAATGGAGTGGGGCTCTGGCGGTCTGCAGCGAGAGTCTATTGATTAGCCGGGATAGTAGCCTTCCTCCAGACTCATCCAGACACCACCTCCTGCATTTTGAGGAATTCCATGGCGCTCCCCACACTGCATTGAAGCACCTCTCCTCTGCTCTGTGGGCTCCTGGGAAAGGTGTAAGGCAGGGGTCTCCAATATAGCAGCTCGCAACCCCTTTCCAAGTAGCTCTCCAAAGGGTTAATGAGTCCTACATAAATTTGAAAACATGATTAGTCAAATTAGGGGTGGGCATCTTTCCAAAAAAAATCATATCACAATCTTTTTAACACAAAATAACGATCCACAGTCTGAATTGCGCTCTCTCTGTGGCATACACTTAAGAGAATATCTAGACTCAAACTTCTCAAGACCTAAGTAACACCTTATTTTAAATATGAAACAAAGTTGAATTCAATTGTTCTCTCGTTCGCTAGCTAAGCGGGGGTAAAGGACACGCCCTGAAGCTGGCGAGTGAGTGAGGAAGGCCCCTCCCCTCGGCCCGATGCGTGTTTCTCGGATTCATGCAAATACATTGGTACCTCGGTATATGTCCTTAATCCATTCCAAATCCTTTGACTTATTCCAAACAGGATGTATACCAAACAAATTTTTCCCATGAGAAATAAAGGGAAAATTATTAATCCGTTCCCATGAAAAAAAAAAATCATTTTGTTATTGGCATATTATATACATTGATGGGGTTGTATAAAATAATTTAAACATTGCTTAATTCTAAAATACATAAATACAAAAGCAATTAGATGAAATAAATGAAAATTTAACCTTACTTTACTTTTTATTAACGTCTTTGTTTTTCACAATCGTAGATACCGTCGTTCTCGGCATATGGTATGCAGCAGCCAAGTCCCGGATACGCATGCCACCTTCATACTTTTCAACGATTCAATTCAAATGTACACGATAAACCACAAAATCACGTGAAAATTCACAGAGAGTTATAGCGCATACTGACGCTCGTGGGCAGTCGTGGCTTTGTCTCGAGAGAGGTAAACAAGGGTAGCGCACGGTGTTCTAGCATGCGAGTTGTATATCAAGCAAAATATTTCGCGTCCAAACAGGACGTATACCAAGTCGGACTTATTCCAAAGCGGACGTATACCGAGGTACCACTGTAAATCAGTACCGCAAGTGAACGATGATGTTTAGTGAAATGAGAGAAGTCGCAAAATCAACCTGAATGTTCAAGCAAATTATAGAAAAAAAAACCCAATCTAAATGCATTAAGTAGTTCTCTCGTGAAAAGCATTACATAATAATACATTAAGTATTAGTAAACCATCAAAATAACGTGCAGTTAAAGTCTCAACAGCATTCTCAGCATTTCTGGAGCTTAGTAGAGCCTGATAACTAGAAGAATCTTCACCAAGCAGCTCTGAAAATGTCTGCTTTGTTTGGGTTGCCATACCTCTGTGAGTCTGACATGCATGTCATGAAATCAAAGTTCAGAACAAGACGGACAGACGAACATTTAAAAGACTCCTAAGTGGCTCCACTCCACCAGACACCTGCCCCTCCTGTTGAGTCATCTGACAAAATATAAAACACGTCACACGTGTAACTGGACATGTGAATAAAGTGACACAGTGACATGGAACAAAATGACAAATGCATAAGTGCATTGTCTTGTTTTGCCAGCATTCATGTTTTAATTCAATAGTGTGAGATACACTAGACATACAAAATGCACTTGCAGGTAAACTAAATATTGTTTCTGATGTTTTAATGCAAAATATGAGTTGTGGACACCAACATCTTGTAAATGTTCAGGCAAAACAAGCGTATTCCGTTGATATAAGTGATGAGAATAAATGTTAGAAAACATGAGTAGCTCTCGGCCGTTTTCATTGTGTAAAAGTAGCTCTTTGGGGGGAGGTTGGAGACCCCTGTTGTAAGGCGTCAGCGTCTGAGTGGATAGCTAGTGTCACCTGACACAATAAATAGTATGAGCCGTATGATAATCTGCAGGTTCAGCCACTTGCCTTATCAACAAGCCACCCGGTAACGTATACAGAACCATCAGCAAGTTGTCTGATCAACGCTACTTTGTCTGAACATAAATGAGTCGAGTTTGACCCAAGCCACTGAGCCACAACATTCCTCGGCCACATCTTGACATCACAGATGACTTGTGCATTAATGGAGTGGTCACTGCTTACGGTTAACAAAAGCAGCTTCATTCTCGCTAGTTGCCCTTGGGGTAATGTGAGTGCTGTCAATTGCCGTGAGTACGGGGTTCTCAAACTCTGGTCCTGGAGGGTAGCAGTGGCTGCAGGTTTTCATTCTAACCATCTTCTTAATTAGTGACCAGTTTGGCCTGCTAATTCACTTCTTTTTGACTTTGTTTTTAGGCCCCGTTGTTATTTTTTTTCCTTAATTAGCCAAACAAAGCGAGCCGCCACATGACCAGCTCACCTGTGCCCAACACACAATATTTGGAAATAAAGAAGGGTGAAGGTCTCAGTAAGATTGATCTCTCATCTTGACGGTGTCCTTAGAGAAAACAAAATGTCCACTGTGGCAGAATGAGAGCGGCAACAAACTGTGGAATTAAATAACGGGCTTAATTAACAGCAAGAATCGGCTTCTCATTAAAGAAACTGGTTGCAGTTTGAAGCCCCAATTTAGTTGGTCATCCGTTGGCTCATTTCTCGTTTTCATTTAGTGAAGAAAAGAAGCAATTCAGAGGACTGAATCCTTAAACATAGGCCTATTCAAATGAAGGATAAAGGAGTTAATTAGCAGGCAGGATGCTGTCTTCTCCATCTGTGGGGTGGGGTGCCCCGCACATCAAAGTGGCCAGTGTTCTCAATTCACATCACTGATTAGGAAAAGGGTTAGAATGAAACACTGAAGCCACTACGGCCCACCAGGCCCTGGAGTTTGACTTCTGTGCGTTAGGAGAACCTGAAGAATTGCCTTTTTTTTTTTTTAATGATGGCATGAACACCCATGCCGTATGGAAACTGAACACGGTGCCTCGTCAGACGGTTTATGGCTTCCAGCACAGCCGGCACGATGGAACTAAAGCTTGTCTGAGATATTCCTGATCGGTTGAGCAGTTCCCTCTGGTTAGGCGCCTGTTGCCATAAAGCAGGGGTGGCCAAAGTCATTCCTGGAGGGCCACAGTGGCTGCAGATTTTTGCTCCAACCGAGTTGCTTAATTAGAAAAACAATCCTCGCCAATAATTCATTTTGATGGCTTGTTAGCGCTTTAACTCTTCCATGCCTGGCCATTCTCATATCCTAGATTCCCCCCCAACCCAGGATATCATCCAAATGATGTGAAATCTGAAACGAAGGAGTAATTCTCAGTCCTTCACTTTTTTTTTTCTCTTCACTTTCCTTCCAAAGTATTTAATTAACCCAATAGTGCATGATAAATACACACAGAGGTGTCAATGGTAACAAGTTAAGTGGAGAAATGCTGCTCTCTTTTGTCATTTGCATCTTATTGTTAATTAGGAGCCATTAAGAAAACAAGAAAACAGCTGGTTATGACTAAAATAAGCAACAAGGGTTCAAAAGCTTAACGAGCGAGATAACTAAAGTGAAGCAGAAGTGTCACTTGAGCAATGAGTGCTTCTTAAACCTGCAGCCACTGCGGCCCTCCAGGACTGACGCTGCCCACCCTTGCCATAAAGCCTCCCATCATTAAAACTTGGATATGAGCTGGTAATGCTCGATTTCGGGTGGTCTGTGTTGCCCATTGCTGGAGCCAGCTCAGCACATACATAGACAGACAGACAGACAGATACAATTCTTCATTGTCATTATGCATACACATAACACAATTTTGTGTTGGTAGGACTTGGCTTCAAGGCAGAATACTTATACACTATAAATAAATGGCAGCAATAAAACATCATCAAGTCCAGACTTTTCCTGAGGTAGTACGCCTGTAGAGACCAGTGATCTGTGTGTATGGGTCTGCAGGTGAGGGATATGAGTGTGTGCTGTGGCGGATGGCCGGGACGCCCCTTCACTGTATTTTCACCCTGGAGGGTGCAATACTTCCCCCTGGATGCTAGATGGCCACCCCCCCCCCCTAGGTTGGAGCGGTGCCTCGGTTTTCTGCAGGGCTCCAAGGGAATTGGAGTTTGGGTGCAGCCCTGATGGGTCCCGCAGGCACCGCCAGGGGGTGCTGTAACTGGGACTCGTGAGCCCGTATGGGCAGCGTATTCGTCGCAGCCGGAACTCGGCGATCAAGCACCTTTAGCACTTCCGGGTGGACTATAAAAGGAGCCATAAACCATAAATACAAAGAGGACTGTTTCATTTATGTTAGGTAGATTGCCCAGAGGGGACTGGGCGGTCTCATGGCCTGGAATCCCTGCAGATTTTATTTTTTTTCTCCGGCCGTCTGGAGTTTTTTTTTTGTTTTTTCTGTCCCCCCTGGCCATTGGACCTTACACTTATTCTATGTTAATTAATGTTGACTTATTTTATTTTCTTACTGTGTCTCTTATTTTTCTATTCTTCATTATGTAAAGCACTTTGAGCTACATTTTTTTGTATGAAAATGTGCTATATAAATAAATGTTGTTGTTGTTGCCAGCAACCAGCACTCAGCGGCCAGAGTCGGGTGGAGTGGTGGTGCCAGAGAGGAGTGTGTTGTGCCTGTGGGGATTATGGGGAAGACGTGCCCCACAGGTGAAGAAAAATAAGTATTTGGTGTATTTTATACGTCTGCCGGGTCGGGCGCAATAAGGGAGGGAAAGTGCATGTGCATGTCTACAGGGGAGCCATTCGTATTCACCACTTTTTAATACGTTTGTCGCATCAATGCACGTTCCAATAACGGCCTGGGGATGTGAGTCGTTATTTCGCGGGTTTGCCTGCATTTCCCTACTTGATTGAGAGTGTCGTCATTTCCAGGTTTTCTCCACAGCGTTGCTTGCGGATGGGCCAGAATTGCACATATATGTATGGTTTCCCCCGTCCCGTCTTTACTTTATAAATACCAACGATTGCTTGGGAAGTTCCGTATACACATTTCAGGCCCCTTTCTGTGCGCTTACGAGTTTTGTAAATCTGACCCCAGGAAAAACAGAGACTATTACTGGGGGGCATGTTTAGCCGACTAGGCGAGCCTGTAGAACTTCACTCCGACCAAAAGTGCAAGCTTTTAGAGCAGGATGTGCCACGTGGTGTACCCGCGCCTCCACAAACGGAAGACAACCCAACCCGCACAGTGATTTAGTATAACGATTGATATGCACATTAACAACTCCTTAAGCGTCTTGAGCATGGGAAAGGCACTATATACTGTAAAAAGAAAGACACACAATCATAAAGGTTTGGGGTTTCCGGCCCCGTATACTGTAAGAAATATTTGCAAAATAATAATTGTCAGTGCAGTATTGCATTATACTATACAGCCGACAGTCAAAATGGCGGAGGGGGGAGCATTTATGAAGAGGGACCGGAAGTAGAGAGAGAGAGGTTTGCTGGGAAGGGGCCGAGATGGATGTTGGGATTGCTGACGTCATCAGGAGTTGACAGAGGAAGGGCGGAAGTGGCGATGCGTGGTTAGCGAGTCGGGCAGAGTCATGGCGGCGGTGCGTCTTTCTTTCTTTCTGCAGGGAAAAAAAAGAGAGAAAGGTTAGTACCCCGCCATTCCCTCCTGGCATACGACTTCACGATACCGTTTAGGTCTGTACGCGGCCCCCTGATCGCACGTGTGTGACAATACATAAAATGTATTATTATTTAACTAGCCATTATGACTAGCCAGTACCAGCAGTACAGGGATAAGCAAATCCCCCCCCAGTCCCCCTAGTGTACTCATTGGCAGAAAAGTCCACACTGTGCACCATTGGCCCCCCTTAATGCTAAGACATAAACTGAGAGCAATAGAAGGTTGTTTTAGGCACCCCACCCCAGATGAGGATGACAGCATCCTGCCTGAGCTGGAATATGGCCGTGAGTTGCAGGAGTGGCTGGTCTCGCCCACGAGTTGACACAAAAGAACTTACCAGAAGCCGGTCACGCTCAAAAGTCTCACTCCGACATCCGCCCGCAAGGCTCGGCCTTTTGCTCCTACTGATAAAGTCTTAGTACCTGGCGCCAAATGCAAAAAGAGCCGTTTCTCAAGCACTGGTTTAGCTCGTGGAATCTGTGGGTGTGGAGGTTTACTGGGTGTCGATTCTCCAAAGCACCGGGGTTAGTGGTTAGGTTGGTGTTTCCCTATCGAGATCATCTGGCTGTTTTAGCAGCGTCGGAGGGTTGAATGTGCTGCAAGCGTTGCTGGATTACACCGAGTGAAGGACCCCCGGTCTGATATCACTCACAGCAGGGGTGACAATCATCTGACCATCTCGGACAGAAGCACCGGAGGCCAATAGACTGCCGAGACACTTGTTGGAATTCGGAGTCCCCTCCAGGCTGAGGGTTTGAGAGGAAAGAGCAATGCAGGGTGTCAGCCGTGTGGTGGTACGTCTATACAGTGGGGAAAATAATTAATGAACGTGCCAACGTTGGTCTCGGTAAATATAATTGTAATGCCGCTATTGACATGCAGTTTTCACCAGATGTCGGTAACAACCCAAGTAATCCACACATACAAAGAAATCATAACAAATAAGTCCATAAATGGCACCCAAACAGAAATGAAATGTGAAGTGAGGGAGCCAACAGAAGATCAACTAAGTCAGGGCCTCAAACTCCAACCAGCTGCTTAAAGAGGCGCCGATTCCTGTTGTTCATTAAACCTGTTCCTTAATTCCATGGCTTGTTGCTGCTCTCGTGGTGCATTAGCAGACATTTCTGAAATTGTCGATTTTTCTTTTTCTAAGAGCACCGTTCAGATGTGTTGGGTACCTGAGCAGAACATTCTTGAGACCTTCACCTTTCTCTGTTTTCAGATATTGTATGATGGACACCAGTTGTTTTGGCTCATTTTGTATCTCGTTATAGTTTGGCTGCTAATTAAGGAAAAAGAAACAATTAAGGGGTCTGAGTTTTCAAGAGCAAGTCAATTTAAAAGGAATGTAAAAGGAGTTAATTAGCAGCAAAAATGGGGCATTCATTAAGAAAAGGGTTAGAATGAGAACCTGCAGCAATGGTGGTCCTCCAGGACCCCTGATGTGGACAACTCATAGTAGTTCCGAGATCTCGGCTCAAGTCTCTTGGTGACTGAGTTTCCTCGGCTCGTGTTCCTCCTAGGCATTAGAATGATCTTCCTCTCCATATCAGGTGGTCTTCCTCTATTGAGGTTTTTAAAAGCTCGGCTTTCTTCTCCTCTGACTTTCACTGTGTGTAAAGGTTGTGGGGGGACGGTTTTAATTGATTTGTTTTATTAACCTGCTCTTACGTTACTGTTTGTGTTGTGTTTACTTTATTACCCCTCTGTACCAGAAATATTCAGCTGTAGTCCGGACAGTTTAAGGACCTCCGACGGAACCAATGGGGAATCTCTTAATATTCATATGAGAAACATGACAACGTTTATTAACTGTATAATGAAATAATTTCCTAACTGGATTCAGTAGACTCTTTTAATGTGATGTGTTGCTTTAACTAGAAAATTGATTCATTTCATTTTTTCACACACAACAAAAAAAGTTATGTTGATTTTTAAGACTCCCGGGTCCTCCCAGCGTGGAGTTTGCATGTTCTCTCCATGTCTGCATGGGGTTCCTCCCACAATCCAGAGACATGCAGGTTAGGTGCATTGGCGATCCTAAATTGTACCGTGTGTGTGTGTGTGTGTGTGTTCCCAGTGGTGGGCTGGCGCCCTGCCCGGGGTTTGTTTCCTGCCTTGTGCTGGCTGGGATTGGCTCCAGCTGACCCCTGTGACCCTGTATTAGGATATAGCGAATTGGACAATGACTGACTGACATGACAGACCTCCAAACTATGATTTAATTATTAATGACCTTAATTCTTTTATATACTCTATCAAAAATATTAAAAATAGTAAGGCAAGTAAAGCATCAAAGACATGCAGGTTAAGTGCATTGGCAATCCTAAATTGTACCATGTGTGTGTGTGTGTGTTCCCAGTGGTGGGCTGGCGCCCTGCCCGGGATTTGTTCCTGCCTTGTGCCGTGTGCTGGCTGGGATTGGCTCCAGCAGACCCCCGTGACCCTGTATTAGGATATAGCGAGTTGGACAATGACTGACTGACATGACAGACTTCCAAACTATGATTTAATTATTAATGACCTTAATTCTTTTATATACTCTATTAAAAATAGTAAGGCAAGTAAAGCATCAAAGACATGCAGGTTAAGTGCATTGGTGATCCTAAATTGTCTCAAGTGTGTACTTGGTGTGTGGCTGTGTGTGCCCTGCCCAGGATTTGTTCCTGCCTTGCACCCTGTGCTGGCTGGGATTGGCTCCAGGAGACCCCCGTGACCCTGTGTTAGGATATAGTCTGAAAAAATTGGCTTGTTTTTCCTGGGATAAACGTTGAGCTGAAGATGTTAATATAGTGGCTCTTAAACCAGCAAGACTAATACTGCTTACTTCGCTCGGCAATATCCCCCCCCACCGGTGTGCGGTACGTGCCAGCCAATTCGCGTCTCTGTTGCTCGTGTTGTGAAGAGAGGAGCTGAACGCACCCCAAGGAGACGCAGCTGCTCCTCCGAAAGCCCCTCTTAAACGGTGATACAATGGGAAACAAATAGTTTTTTATTTTAACCTCCTCTTTGCTCGATCAGCTGCTGCTGCCTCCGTGCCACGTGATCTACCTCTCGCACGGCGCTTCGAACATTTAAAAGCCTGTACGGCAGCTGTCCTTTTGTCTCACTGCCTTGTTTCTACTACATTCTACTTTGTCATCAACTCTTTGTCTTTTATTTCCTGCCCCGGCTGTGGTTAAATCTCTTCGCACAAAGTCTTGTGTCACGGGACAGGAGTTCTTTAAATTTTTTAGTTTATAATTTAGAAATGGAATAAGAATCTGAAAATCTAACAACATCACATTAAAATACGATAAATTCTCAAAAGAATGATGCCAAACATATATATATGTAGTTTTTAAAATAAGCCTGATTTAAAGCGTGATATAAAATTGTTGCACTTTTTGACTTAGGATTTTATATACAGTATATAGAGTAGATATAAATAAGTACATTTATTTTGATGTATTTCACATGTTTGATATCTCCCTATTATAAAAAAAAATCCTGTGGAATGAACGACTAGGAGACGAGACGAGATCACGAAAGACAAATAAAAGAACCACAACACGAAAGAGAATGGGCAAAAAAAAATCAGCAGTGTATACGGAAGTAGTACACACAGGTACAGATGTCTCCATGCATATAAAGCGTATAAAGGAGAATACGTTATAAATAAAACGTCGATGAATAAAAGATCACATTAGCGCAAAAAAAAAGGAAATTAATCATAAGGACCAGGTGTAATTGGAAAAAATACCAGGACAAGCGAGGTCAGAAATCAAAGGAAAAGATCAGAAAACAAAGTCTTTTCGCATTCGCATCATTCAATGCACAAAACGTAGATTTACACAATAATGGACCATACGCTATGAGAATCTGTGGTCCTGCAACAGTTAAAGCAACGACAAGTTTAATTTCAAAGAAAACACAATTCGGTCAGGTGTATATTTATGATCACGGAGAAGCGACCACAACGCGAGTAGTAGAGATGCAAAGTAGCAAAAAGGACAGCGGCTGGACAGGCTTTAAAAAAAATCGAAGGGCAGCGCGACAGCAGCGCTAGCACCCCATCTCCCCAAACCGTCTTTCACAATGTGAGTGGCGTTATAGTCCTGCAAGAAAGAATAAAACTGAATAAAAAGAAAATCAAGTGACGGTGAGATACGAAGAAGGCAGCTTCGCCAGCGTTTGTGTCAGAACCCTTTGGGGGAGGGCGTTAGTATGCATCGTGGTACACTGCAGAGCTATAGCGTGTCTTTATGTGAAAACAGCGATGTCAGATGGGGTTGTATGGATTGATTCTGAACGCAACTAAGAGAATGAAAAGTGAATTAAAAAAAACAAAAAAAACAAAGCTAACCTTTACAAAGATCATAAATTACACCGGCTGTTACAGACTGAAATCAAATGTATGCTTTTATTCTAAAATAGTAAGGCTAAGAGCAGTTTACTTCTCAAAACAGAGTGGTGCAGGTTCGAACTCGCAACCTTTTGATTCCCAGTCGGCAGCTGATTCTATTGCGCCACGGAGGCAGTCATAATAAACGGGTGTCAATGTCGCATGTTAAGGCGGCTTTTTGTTTCTGCAGTTATATTTTTGAATAAAAGCGCAATTGTTGTGTTATATTTGTACCTTTTGTGAAAATGTTTCTTTGATATTTGGACTTTAGGCTTTATACATTATATAGTTTGTGCCTACATTTTGTCATCTACTACTAGAATATAAAAAACGTTTCTGTTTTAACAATGTGTTTACACAGATTACTGTAGAAACGGAACAGACATGAAATGCGTGTGTTCCAAATAACGATCTATTATTTCCACTCTAAAACTCCACTTCACTCCCAGATACTCAATCAAGGCATGAGCTGAGAGAAGTTCGTGCACGTTCTAAATTGGTGGGGGGATGGAATAGCCGGCTGCTCCTAGCTTCTCTTTATCAGCACATTTAGAGGACAAAGGACGCTGGCGGAGAGGTGTGAAGGGATTTAAGAAGCGATTTAAGGTGGGACGGATTTACGAGTTTTTTCGTAGGCTCTGGTAATTCTAGTGTTAAAACAACGACATGCGACAAGCAGAAGAGACCACTCGCAAGCACATATCCTTAGTGTGAGTTCAGCCGACCACCCTTCACAACACGAGCAGCATTATACGTCTGGCAAGAAAGATATGTAACCACACACGGGGCTGGAAATAAAAGACAAGTATTGTTTTTACAAAAGGTTTTTAGAGTAAAAGTGAAAATAATGCATATGTGACAATTCCCAAGAAAATAACAATCTCTTTAAATTGTATATTGCCTGCCAAAGGTAAAGTAATCCCTAATGGAGGATCGCAGTAATCGTGGGAAAGTGGGGTACCTTCATCGTATTAGCGCTATTTCAGCTGTGGAATGGCCAAATGGGGGAGGCAGCTTAATGAATGAGGTCTCCAGGACTTGAAACAAATCCAAATCATATTATGTGATATCATCTCATTTGAAATTCTACTCCGTACTATTAGAATTTTTATTTGTATACTGTATTGAGGATTTGTTCTGTTCTGTCTATTGTACTGTATTGTATTGACCCCCTTCTTTTTGATACCCACTGCAAGCCCAACCTACCTGGAAAGGGGTCTCTCTTTGAACTGACTTTCCTGAGGTTTCTTCCATTTTTTTCCCTAAAAGGGTTTTTTTGGGGAGTTTTTTCTTGTCTTAGAGAGTCAAGGCTGGGGGGCTGTCAAGAGGCAGGGCCTGTTAAAGCCCATTGCAGCACTTCTTGTGTGATTTTGGGCTGTACAAAAAATAAATTGTGTTGTATATCCGGTAAGCCAAACATGGGGGTGGGTGAGCGAAGTGAGCAGGGGGTGGATCCCCCTAGTATTTTATAATTCTAATATAATGCATAACATAGCTATCATTTTACAATGTTATTTTTTTTTTTGAGCTATCTGTTACTGTTTGTCTTTTCTATTCCTCTTTACCGTACAGTCCTCGAGTTTAGTAACTTAAGCACTTCACTCCGTCCTCTACTGTGCCTGTAATTGTGTGCGACCGCTGCAGTTTGACTGATCTGACAAAACCACCCATTTATGAACTGCTAGCCATCCTTCCATTATGACGGCCATTAAATTCAGTACAAGGTGACTCGGGCAGAATGAGGTGGAAGGCATGATCTGGCTCTAAAAGGGGGGGGGGGGGGGGCCAGTCCATTTTAAAGTGGCCAGAGAACTGGACATCGGGTGTGTTTGGGATGTAGGTGGAAAACTAGAGGACCCTAAAGAAGAAAAAAAGGAGTGACTGGGGGGCAGTATTAGAAACGGGCCAATCTGAAAATGTGAGGAAAACAAAAGGGGGTCTAAGATCAGCCTGGAGGAATGTCAAATGGATTTCAAGTGAATAGTCTTGGGTGAGGGGTTTGACCAGAAAGCAGGAGACAGAGCTGGTGGTGACAGAGTTAAAGATGCTAAGATTTGCATTGGGTGTGACGAGGATGGACAGGATTAGAAATGAGGACATTAGAGGGTCAGCTCAGGTTGGGAGACAAAGTCAGAGAGGTGAGATTGTGTTGGTTTGGACATGTGCAACGGAGAGATGCTGGGTATACTGGGAGAAGGATGCTAAGGATAGAGCTGCCAGGTAAGAGGAACAGAGGAAGGCCTAAGAGAAGGTTTGTGGATGTGCTGGGAGAGGACATGCAGGTGATGGGGGTGATAGAGCAATGAGGTGATGAGGACAGAAAGATATGGAAGAAAATGATCCGCTGTGGCAACCCCTACCGGGAGCAGCCGAAAGAAGAAGATGACGACAGCTCTTGGGTGAGGGGGCCATTAAGTGCAGCCATGTAGGCCTTCTATCCAGGTGGGTGTAGTGGGTAGTGTAAGAGTTAAATTTGAACCCTGGTCCAGTGTGTACCTGGCATGTGTCTGAGTCTCGTATCCTTCTGAGCTTATGCTTTAAAGCTGACGCTGTTATTTTATTATTCACTATGATAAATGTGTTTCTTCTTATTTTATATAACCCCTTAAGAGAAAATGTTATAGTTATGGCATAACCATTCTTCTATAGTACTAAGTTTTTTGTACCAAGCTGGATCATAAAATTAATTAGGCCACTGTTCTTTACATTTTGGAAAACAAGATGTATGTGGCAAAGTTCACACATGTCCTAAAATAAAAAGAAGAATGAAAAATATACATGCAAAAAGTCACGTACATCCTAAACAAACAGGACTATCAATCAAATTGTGGTCATTTTACGGTATCACCATCTGCCATGTCCCGTTTGCAGCTAGGTGTAGATAATCATGTTAAAAGTTTTCGTATTGTAATGGATTCCTTTTAAAGAATAGTGACTTAATTAACGACTTGTATAAATATAGCGCAGAGGACACTTTTTTTTTCTTTGTAGCACGTGACTAACATGTAATAGGGTGCAGACCTATAAATACCAGGGTGTGCAGCTGGATGATAAATTGGACTGGACTGCCAATACTGATGCTCTGTGCTAGAGAGGACAGAGCCGACTATACTTCCTTAGAAGGCTGGCATCCTTCAATATCTGCAATAAGATGCTGCAGATGTTCTATCAGACGGTTGTGGCGAGCGCCCTCTTCTACACGGTGGTGTGCTGGGGAGGCAGCATAAAGGAGAGGAACGCCTCACGCCTGAACAAATTGGTGAGAAAGGCAGGCTCTATTGTAGGCACGGAGCTGGACAGTTTGACATCCGTGGCAGAGCGACGGGCACTGAGCAGGCTTCTGTCAATTATGGAGAATCCACTGCATTCACTGAACAGGATCATCTCCAGACAGAGGAGCAGCTTCAGCGACAGACTGCTGTCACCGTCCTGCTCCACTGACAGACTGAGGAGATCGTTCCTCCCCAACACTATGCAACTCTTCATTTCCACCCTGGGGGGTAAACGTTAACATTATACAAAGTTACTGTCTGTTATACCTGCATTTTTATCACTCTTTAATTTAATAATTTTTTTTTATCAGTATACTGCTGCTGAAGTATGTGAATTTCACCTTGGGATTAATAAAGTATCCTCTCCCTTGGGATTAATAAAGTATTCTCTCTCTCTCTCTCTCTCTCTCTGCCCCCCAACCCCTCGGAGATTTAGATGGAGAATAACGATTGACACTTTCTCCAATTGGGGGGCATTCCAGGTGAGGGGGGTCTGTTGCAAATTCTTTTCTTCCACAGTTTGTGTGGTGCAAAATCAGGGCTGCCTCTGATCCAGAGAAGTCAATTTTAGGGCTGGGCTGGAATTGAAACCTTGGGGCCATTAAAGTCATCATCTCCATGCTTAGAAGTGTGTTGAGTTAGGAGTGGAGAGGTAAGCTGGAGTTGCAAGGTCAACAGGCCAGGAGTAAGAGAGATACGGAGAAAAAGAAGAGGAGTGCTTTTGAGTATGGAGCAGTGGGCCGGTGAAAGAGACACTTTTCGTATTTAGCGGGGATCCTTCAGACAGGCCCACCAAGGCTGTAGGACGGTTTTCCAATATTTGTAATGGCAGTCAAACGTGGTGCAATGTTTGTTTGTTTGTGCTAAACGTCTATTTCTGGTAGTTTTCTTTGTGAATGAGGTTTGGGATATCAGTTAGTATTATATTAGTATTATAGATATTAGTTAGATAACAGGCCAAGTCTCTTTAAAACCATGGCTTCAATTTGGGTGAAATTCTGCTTTGAATCCTTCACTGTTGTATTTGTCAAGCTTTGACATATTGCCAGTATAAACCAGTTTCATGTAATTTTTAAAAATATGCTTTTTAAATTTTTCGCCCTCCCCGCCTGCAGTTTCTCTGTCCTGAAAACAGGTCCTCCAAATTGCAGGGAGAACTCCGGGAGTTGGTGGCAGGATTGGCGCTCCAGCCCCTGTTAGAAATGTCACACAGTTTCAGTGTGATGCTGAGGTGTCACCCATGGCACGGCATGGCTGCACTTGGGATCCTGAGGTGGGTTGTTGCGTGTTGGGTGCAGCAACAACACTGTATTGGTGCGTGCTGCCAGCCGCCTCCTCCTCTTCCTCGTTCCAAATTTGGTCTTAATCAGCCAGTCTTTGTCTCCATATCAAGTTGGTTTTCATGCCAAATCTGCTTACTTGGAGCGTTCACAGCATTTCAAATCTCACATCAAAAACTTAGTGGGCAGTGTTTTGTGTGTTTGGTAAAAACTGGGAGTTAACCCCGAAATGTGCTCAGGTTATACTTGATAACTTTATAAAGTAATTCTATCCCTTTTATTTTGACAGATTAAAAGGAGCATCCCTTCCCATTTCGCCTGGCCATGCACCGAGGTGTCTAATGGCCTCCAGGCCAAGGCTGCCCAAGTGAAAAGGGAATCTTGGAACAGAAGAGAGTTGGGAGAAAGAGAGAGAGAGGAGTTTTGCAAATAAACATGGCCTCGGCCGAAGAGGACACCGTGAGTGAACGACCGGCACACATGACACAAGAGGATTGTCAGTGGGGTGCACCAGAGGGTTTATGTGACAAAGAGGAGGACAGTGAAGACAGCACTTCTGATTCTGAAGAAGAGTCGGAGGACGAAATCATTCAAGTTACAGTGGAGGATTCCGAAGACTTCTCGGTTAATCTTGAACTGCGAAAGCACGAAACGGGGAAGACTTTCAAGCAAGATGTTTGTGAGGAGTCTCATTTCATTTTACAGCCCTGGTTCACTAATTTGGGACAGCCGGCCACCCAGCAGCATTCCGTGGAACTGAAATCGGAGTTATCGGAAGAGAATATCGGCGAAGGAGATGGAAGAGAAGAAGAGGAGCAGCTGTCGCCTAGGAGTGTTGGAATGAGTAAGTAATGCGAATAAATGTAAAAATGACACGGAGCACATGTACAAATGCTAATGGTGCTTGTGCTGGTGCTTTTGAGAAGTGAAAATTAAAAGGGGACAGAAATTTGATTGAAACTGAATTGGAAAGCATGTGTGCTGGTGCATGGGGATTAAAAGGATAGATTAGAGATAGGTTGCTCTCTTTCTCCCCCTCCCTAGTCCCCCCACATGAGGGCTGGACCCCACTTCACAAAGTCCCGGTCCTCTGACATACCTAGACACAGAGCACGTCCAAAGCAAAACAAGCCCCCAGCAGCTGTATTTGTGAATTACAATTGAGATATATCTTGCCAATACAGTCTAAATACTTATAAGCATAACAAAAAAAGAAAAGAAAATCTTCAACATTCTTGAAATGTTAAGATAGTAAACCCAGGGAATGGTGTTAAATAATGGACCTGGATAAGCATAGTAAACCCTAGTGCAATAATAACAACAGCAATAAACCAAGGATATGATGTTTAACTGTCTCCTGTAGAATAATAAGAAAAAAAAGGGTCACTAATTTAATTTCTTCCACACATAAACGTGTAAAATTGTAATGTAAACAAAAACAGTGACCGAGAATGCAAAAGGATGTATAATTACGGTACCAGTTGTCAGTGCAAGCGGATCAGACAGCCGGTGACATCTTCTTTAAGATGCCATGACAGGGTGCGACTCACAGTCGTATTTCAGGAAAGTGTCAGGATCAGCTTTCGTAATTCTCTATCTGCTTCCTCCCTACTGGCATATATGTAATGTTTGCCTTGAGTCTCCACTTTCAGTTTGGCAGGATACAAGAGGCTGTATCTGATATCGGCTTTTCGTAAGCGCTGTTTAATATTATGAAAAGAGGCACGCTTAGCAGCTGTTGAGGGTGAGAAATCAGGGAAAATACGAATGAGCTTATTTTCAAATGTAATCTCTTGTTTCTGTCTGAGAAGTGACATTACATTTAATTTAAATTGTAACTTATCAAAGCGCACAATAAAAGTCCTAGGTTTAGAGCTGATCAATTGTGTGTCTGATTTAAAGTCCTCTCCAATTATTTTGGAGAATAGTTCAGCTATGAATTTCACTTGGTTTGGACTTTCACGATTCTCAGGTAGACCTTCGATTCTAATATTCCTTCTGCTTCCATCTTCCAGAGCAGCAAGTCTGTCTCTGAGTTTTATGTATTCGGAATTGGCAGCTGTTGCTTTTCCATCAGCGGTGGATGCCAGATTTTCGGCTGTTTCAATTTGAGTCGTGAATGTCTGCTTAACATCCTCCAGCTGATCGGCAAGTGTGCTCAGCTTAGACGCATTTTCCTAAATGTGCTCCTCAATTTTTTCCAGCATACATTTTAAAGGCCGCCTCAAAGCAATTATATACGCGTTTCTCCGAGTCTTTATTATCCTGCCGCAGCTCTTGCAGCTCCTCACTTGTCTTCTTGCTTATCCTCTCGCTTATCTTTGGCATACAATTTATTTCTTTATATCATTCTTTATCTCTTACTTAAGCCCAGCGATCATCACCTTCAGTTCAGACAGATCATTTCTGCTTTCGTGTACCAGAGGTGAAGCGGCGGGCTCTATTACAGCCGATGTACACGGCTCGCGTGGAGTAGATGAAAGCGCGGACTGCAAGGCCTCAAATGATCTTCTCCAATCGGCGAGCTATCTCGACCCGCGTCACTCGCACATTCGCTCCCCATTTCGCTCTCAGCTGGAGACGATGCAGCGGACCGTGGTCCCGAGGAGTCTGGGCTTTCGCCCATCTGTTCCAGGTCTTCTTGTACCTTGAGCTTGAACTTGGACTTGCCGGCCTTGGCTTGGATGAAGCTTTAGTTTTCTTTTCCATTTCTTTCTTGCTGACCATGTTTATATATGATTGCATATTCTGTAGTAGATCCCTCGGGTTGGATAAGTGCAGGATACCTCGGGATAATAAAGAAATAATAGAAAAAATAACACCGCTGCTAATGGAGCTCCGCTTCAGACGTCGATCTCGCGCAACGGACGAGACCAAATCTGGTGCATGGGGATTAACAATAGGTAACCTAAATTGGGGGGAAATAATACTGGCTCATGTGTTTTATATGGTAGTGTTTGTTTTTTTTTTTTTTTTAGAAATACAAATGAGGTCTTTATTTGATGACAATCAGATACTTTAAAGACCAAATTGTGCTTCCCATATTCCAGTTGCTGTAGGTTTCTGCCCACGCAGCCCTTCTCTGCTACTTCACAATGCATTGCAGTGGAGGAGAACATCAGCAGCCATAGTGGAATAAGACAAACCTCTTGGGCGTATTCATTGACGCTACAGGATCTCATTAAAGATCAGAAGGCACAGCTTGATGGAAATAATTAGAATGATTAGAGGATGAAGCTTAGTAAGGGCAGCGGAAAATAACAAAGAGTGAGGGAGCAGTAGTCACCACTGGACATGGAGGGTCTGGAACTTGAGTTTGGCTGAATTCACCCTTCCGGCACACTTCCATCAGCACCATTTCTCAGATCCCATCCTCATTCACCCATGTGTTTTCTCATCAATCAATCTGAGAATGTATGCCAGTCCACTGCAGGGCACATACATAGTCACAGTATCTGTGGGATATGTGAGGATGATGGAGAAACCTAACAGGCACCAGGAGGACTTGGAAAGTGTTTACACGCATACCAGGAATTGAATGTCAGTGTGTGGTAGTAACAGCAACTGGTGTGCCATCTGTTTCTTTGTAAAACTGTATTTAATTACAAGTCTCATTGATCTGTTGCTGTTATTGCAGATTCAGAGGAGGATGGCAGCTCTTCTTCTCCATCTTCATTTACGCAGACCTCTCTTCAGCGCAGACTGCAACACAAATCGGACAGGAAGCAGATGAAGACATCATCAGTGGAATCAGATGATTTGCCAGCAGACTCTTTCCTCTTTAGCTGCCCCCCGGATGTCAAACTAAAATCCCTCAAAAGTCGGCGGCAAATATCTAAGCTCCTCAGTTTTCAGACTGCAGAGAAACCTCCTTGTTGTTTAGAATGTGGCAAACAGTTCTCGCAAAAATGCCATCTTCAGAGCCACAGAAGAATCCACACTGGAGAGAAACCCTATTGCTGTTCCGAATGTGACAAACGATTTTCTAACAGTAGCACTCTCCGGCAGCACACTCGAATTCATACGGGAGAGAAGCCATTTGGTTGTCCTGAATGTGGTAAACAATTCTCACGTATAGGCTCTCTTCAAAGACATTCAAAAATCCACACTGGAGAGAAACCTTACTCCTGCCCAGAATGTGACAAACGATTCTTGCGAGTAAGCCATCTTCAGAGGCACACAAAAACCCACACTGGAGAGAAACCTTATTGCTGCTCTGAATGTGGGATGCGATTCTCTGAGAGCAGTACTCTTCGACAGCACACACGAATTCATACCGGAGAGAAGCCTTATAGCTGTTCTGAATGTGGGAAGCGATTCTCTGCAAGCAGCACTCTCCGACAGCATAGACGCATTCATACTGGAGAAAAACCTTATTGTTGTTCTGTATGTGGCAAACGTTTCCTCGAAAATGGCAGTCTTCAAAGGCACATCATAATTCACACTGGAGAGAAACCCCATAGCTGTCCTGAATGTGGTAAACGATTCTCACAAATAAGCCATCTTCAGAGCCACAAAAGAATTCACACTGGTGAGAAACCGTATATCTGTTCTGAATGTGGCAAACAGTTCTCTGACAGTAGCACTCTTCGAAAGCACACACAACTTCATACTGGAGAGAAGCCATATCGCTGTCCACAATGTGGTAAACAATTCTCACAAGCAAGCAATCTTCACATCCACACGAGATTCCACACTGGAGAGAAACCCCATTGCTGCCCAGAATGTGGCAAGCGATTCACTCTGCTAAGACATCTTCAGAGGCACACAATAATCCACACTGGAGAGAAACCTTATTGCTGTCCTCAGTGTGGGAAACGGTTCTCTGATAGCAGCGGTCTTCGACAGCACACACAAATTCATACTGGAGAGAAGCCTTATTGCTGTACTGAATGTGGCAAACGATTCTCACAACTAAGTAATCTTCAAGTTCACAAAAGAATCCATACTGGGGAAAAACCTTTTGGCTGTTCTGAATGTGGCAAACGATTTGTCAAAAATATCAGTCTTCAAAAACACATACTAATTCACACTGGAGAGAAAGTGTGAAAGTGCTGGGATCAACAGGATGAAAAAAAGAGGAACTTCAGGCGCATTTTGACATCCTAACTCCAGACGAATTGCAAAAACAAGCGTCATTAGGAACAGTGCAGGTGCTGGGTCGAGCCCTCATTGTAAATGTAAGAGAGTGAGATATAAACTTAAAAAAAGTGAGGTTAACTACTGATTTGGTAGTAAGCCCACCAAGGAAATTTTGGAGAAATTAACCCAGAGAGTAAACTCGTTGCTGTCTCAAATTTTTTTAAGCAACTTTCACAACTAAGTCCTCATCAGAGCCACAAAAGAATCCACACTGAAGAAACACACAGACCTGGACCAGAACAATATGATGACAGTGGCCAAAAGAAACAAACAAAGGAGAGTCCTATGGAACCAAAGACTGACTGCTACTGAGCAGAGTAATCATGGACTGCTGCAAAAAGGTGGGGGAGCCTACATGTACCATGGATTAAAACCAAAAAAAAAAAGTGGTTTTGGACAGTATACCTTACTCTTGGATCATGAAATGTCTAAATCAATGCAAAATCCTCCCCATTCTAATAAGTGTAATTTCAGCCACCATGCCTCCCTGGTAAATAACCTGTCACCCTAAAAGGACAAATCACTATTCTGAACATGAAAATAAAGCAAGGAACTTTTCAAGGGGACTCCTCACCCCCCACTTTTCTGCCTGACATTACACCCATTAAGCATCATCATTAAAAACCTTGACCATGGATTTAATATCAGCTCTCAAAATCAACCGGACCCTCAGATTGTCACTCACCTCTTCTTATTTATTGATAATTTGAAGCTGTTCGGCTCCTGCAGCCAGCACCTGGAGGAGCAGCCACACTTAGTAAAATGGTTCAAATGGCATCAGAATGGCATGCAGGCTTGACGAGTGTGTCAAAGTTGTCTTCAGTAATAGATGTCGACCTTGATCAGGAGTGTGCTATTAAGAACCTGAACCCTGATAAAACTGTCAAAAACCGGCATATTAATGAGTATGCAGATATAAACCATAAGACACTAAGACAGACTGTAGTACATCAGCTCAACAAAAAGGCTCCTTATGACCTCCCTCACTACACGTAACAAAATCCAAGCTAGCACTCAATTTGCAGTCCCCATGCTATCATACAGTTTTGGAACTGGCCACAAAAATGAGCTTCATAAACTGGACACCAAGGCAAGAACATTGCTGCACGCATCCCAGGTAATTTGCAAGACTTTGTGTATCCCAAGAGTTTACAATCCAAGATCAGAAGAAGGTAAGGGACATCTTGAAGTTGTCTACACTTACATATCAACAGTAATGAGACTACAGACATGCCTGATGAACTGCAAGGACCCAAATGTACCAAAAACATTCAACCGTCAAGTAAGAAACCCAAATTAACAGCCATGACAAAACTTGGTCATCTATTCCAAAAAAAGTGAAGAGAGAACAGAAACTCCTGTGCCTTGCGGCCAGATGAAGTCAGTATTACACAATAAGCGACAGAAGGAAGATTTCAAGAAATCAGAGAGGCAAACGAGGAGAAGCAACTACAGGGGTAACGTTTGTGCACCTAATGTCTGAAACAAAGCGATATTCCTAAAACCTTCTGCCCAGTGATCCCCGAGAGGGAACTCGCACTTTAAGACTTTAGGGACTTTCAAAACTCAATGTTTTTTTTTTTTTTTTTGGAAGAAATAAGTGGATAAGACTGGCGAGCTTTGTTGGGCTGAATGGCCCGTTCTCGTCTACAGTGTTCTAATGTTCATCGCTGTGGAAATCGATTATCTCAAATAGTGTTGGGTCTTTTGGGGCTCTGAAGATTTCTTAGAGTGCCTAGTTATGGCTACACGGGACAGCTGCCTGCACACCAGCTGGTTTAAGGCAGCGAAAGGAGGACGTGGCACCACAGATGAAGGCAGCTTCTGCCTGACTGAGTGAAAGTCCAATAAACTGGACGTTTATTAAAGGTAAACAGTCTAGGAAAGCCTGGATCATTGCCTAAGTGGCAAACATTATATATATATATATATATATATAAAAGCATTTGGAGGAACATAGCAAATGTGGACGAGAATGACTGAAATTGTGCCAGTGGTGTTGGCATCTACAGCACTGACTTAAGTGTTGGGTATTCTGTATACAGTGGTGTGCAAAGGTTTGGGCACCCCTTGCTTAAAATCAGGTCATCTTCTGCTCACCTATACTATTCATGCTAACAGGAATTTTAAGCAAGGTTACATTTTTGTTTCCATCATTCACAGGTACAAAAATACCACAAAATTGAAAAAGGCCTGAAGGCAAAAGTTCAGCCCCTCGACATGTTCAGTCTTTAGTAAGACCCCCTTTGGGCGGAATGGTGGCTCTGAAGCTAGGGATCTGCACTGCCAATCAGAAGGTTGCCGGTTCGAATCCTGTAAATACCAAAAGGGACTCTGCTCTGTTGGGCCCTTAACCTGCAACTGCTGAGCGCTTTGAGTAGTGGGAAAAGCGCTATATAACTGCAAAGAATTATTATTATTTGGTGAGTATCACAGCTTGTAAACCCTTTGTGTAGCCCGCTAAGAGTCTTTCAGTTCCTACTTTAGGTATTTGCTTCTAATTCTGTGAGATTCTATGGCCGTCTCACCTGCCCTGCTCTCTCTCTCTCTTTTGAGATCTCCACAGATGTTCAGTGATGTTTAGTGTGAGGGGCTGTGGCAGAACTGCCAGCTTGTGCCTCTTGAGGTATTCCATTGTAGATTGTGAGGTGTGTTTCAGGTCATTATCTTGTTGTAGGACTCGTCCAATTTATGACATCAACTTTCTGACAGATGGTGTGATGTTTGCTTCCAGAAGTTTCTGCTATTTATTTTTGACTCCCTTCTTCCCTCTCCCATTGTCATGTCCCCTGTGCCACTGGCCGCCACACAAGTCCAAAGCCTGATTGATCCTCAATAGTCGGAGACGTGGTCTTTTCCTGGAGTTCGGCCCCCTGTTATCTCCAAACACACTTTTCCACATTGTGGCCACAAAGTTCTATTTTGACTTCATCAGTCCACAGGACTTGTTTTCCAAAATGCATCAGGCTTGTTTAGATGTTTATCTACACACTTCAGATGCAGAATTTTGTGGCCGAGATGCAGGAAAGGTTTTCTTCTGCTGACTCGACCATAAAGTTCCTATTTGTTGAGGTGTCGCTTCACAGAACAACAGTGGACCACCACTCCAGAGTCTGCTAAATCTTCATGAAGATCCTTTGTACTCAGATGGGGGGTTTTGATTTGGATTTCTCTCAATCAAACAAGCAGTTCTGTCAAAGTTTTCTTGGTCTTCCAGACCTCAACTTGACGTCCACCGTTCCTGTTCACTGCCATTTCTTAATAACATTAGCAACTGAGGAGACGGCAACCTGAAAACGCTTTGCTGTCGTCATGTCGCCCTGCTTTGTGGGCCTCAATTCTTTGATTTGTCTGAGGGCCAGGCAGCTCCTTAGAGGAGCCCATGGCTGCTGATTGTTTGGATGGTTTGAGGGGTCCGAGAATTTATACAGCTTAAGACATTTGCATCAAATGGGGTTTTCTAATGATGACTGTGAACAAGCCAGAGTCCTGATTGGCAAATGAAGGTCTGAGACCATCCTGGGGAAATGTTATCTGAGACCTTAAATATTTTAGGGGGGGAACAAACTTTGACATGGTGGTCCTTTCCTTTTTTTCACTGTACAATTGTACAAAACAAACTCAATACACTAATCTTGTATCAAATACCAAAAAGAAATGTATCATCTTGAGCGTTAATGCCTTTTGGTGATCAGTCCATCTTCTGCTCATTTAACTATTTACAGGAACAGACATTTTAACCAATTGGGGGGGGCACACACTTTTGCATGCCACTGTATACATTTTTGTTGTATTATGGTGGTCGTTGTTAATTAGTAAGTTTGATGTGTTCTTATTCTTACGTTATTTCTATTATTAATTATGTCTTTTTAGGTTTGCTTGTTTGTGTTCCTTGTGCTTTGTGGGTGGTTCCCCCAGAGAGATGGGACCACACTGATGTCATAGCTGCCAGGTCCGTACCCTCTGGCTTTACGTATGAGCCGAAAGCAGGACCTGTCAGCGAAGCATTTTGTTTTCTTGGACCTTTGAGTATTTCTTTATTATTATTATTATTATTATTATTATTGTTGTTATTGTTGTTTAAGGATTTTTTTTTTCTGGATTGTGTTTTTGGGACTTTGTTACCAAGGACTTCAATTTTCTGCAACTTTTTTCTTCTCTTTTTGCTGTTAGAAGCCTGTCCTTGTATTTGTTTTTTTTTTCCGTTTTTGTTCATAAATTCTTTCTATAAGAGAGATTCTGTTTGCCCCTCATTCACAAACCGAGGTTAACGGTTATCCTCCTCCTTGTGGGCACTTTTTGATACATTTTTTTTTTTGGGACTCCTAAATTCTTTTTGAGGCTAAAATCCATTTTGGGCCTGCAAAGCCCTGAGGCAGGCCACTAGAGCTGGGATTTAGCTTCATTGTGGTGAGGCCTCTTCCAGGCAGGTTAAGGGGGGGCTAGTAAAGCCTTTTTTTTTTTTTTTTTTTTTTTTGGAGGCCCAACACCTCCTGTTCCCCATTTGTGTGTATTCATGTCACAACAAAAAGAATATCAAGGTCCATTTTGACATCCTAAAATTCAGCAGAACCTCATAGGAAAGAGAAAAAAAACCAGATTGCTGTTCTGTGTTAAACGATTCTCCGACAGTAGAACTCTTCATTTTGCTTAAATTGTTCTTTTTTTTTTTGCTTGTTTTGTTTTTATTTAGTTATAGTTTTTGAGCAATGTTTATTTTTGCCCCATTTTTGCAGTTTTTGTCCCATGTTATTATGTCTTTAAACTCTGCATTTATCACATTGTGTACCATTCGTGTTGTACGCCTGTCAACTTAACACATGACATTGTGGCAGTCTGTGACAACTCCTGATAAGGTGACAGTCCAAGGCTTCCAGTGTCCTCAGAAAATGCCAGAATCGTGTAATTCGTCCAATCTGATGTTGTTTTGTTTTTTCAAGCCGCTAGAAGTTGAAGTAAACATTTATTTAATTTCAAAAAACGCTTCCATCCTGGTCTGATTCTCTTTGTGAGTAGTGAGATGAACAAACACATTTATTGATATTTGCAGGTGCAAACTATTTCAGACTTCCATCCATCCATCATCCAACCCGCTATATCCTAACTACAGGGTCACGGGGGTCTGCTGGAGCCAATCCCAGCCAACACAGGGCGCAAGGCAGGAAAAAAAACCCGGGCAGGGCGTGTGCACACACACACACACACCAAGCACACAGTAGGGGCAATTTAGAATCACCAATGCACCTAACCTGCATGTCTTTGGACAGTGGGAGGAAACCCACGCAGACATGGGGACTCCACGCAGGGAGGACCCGGGAAGTGAACCCAGGTCTCCTAACTGCGTGGCAGCAGCACTACCCACTGCGCCACCGTGCCACCCCTATTTCAGACTTTGAAATTTCATTTTTTTTTTTTTTTTTTTTTTTTTTTGAGAAACTCTTACTTTGGTTGCTTTTCTGAGATTCTGTTGAAGTCTGTTCTTAATTTCTGTTAGTAACACAGTTTATCAAGTTTTGTGTTTTTATTTTTCAATGCAGTCCCCTGATAGCTCCATACACTTCATCCACTTTTCCTGCAGTGACTTTAACCCCTTTGAAAACCTAGCAAACCAGGACGTCATCATCACTTGAAAAAAACCACCGTCCACAGAGAGATTGCTTCAAAACTCGGAAAAAGGAAATCCTCTGAGGGCTCCAGGTCCAGACTGTAGGGGGGCGGATGGTTCAGCTGCTGGAAGCCACGTTCTCAGATGGCAGCCTGCGATTGACGTGACAGGTGAACCGAATCGCACGAGGACTCATCTGAGCAACTTGGCTCTTGGAATGTGTGACGGGTGTCTGGTCTCGCTTACAGGTAATCTGACACTAGACATCGTTAAACTCTCCGACTACACCACCCAGTTTTATTAAGAGACTGGGCACTCTTGAAATTTAACGATAATAGCGCACAGGTGTTCTTTAAATTGGGCGGGGAGCAAACACACAATGAAAGACACGGCAGTAATTTCTTCTTGGTACTCAAATGTGGCACTCGGTGCCACGGCCTACCTGCCAGGTTGTTTTGCCTGCCTAAGGTAAAGTCATCTCTGATGGAGGATCGCAGGAATCGTGGGGTAGAGGGGTCCTTTCATCGGATTAGTGCTATTTCAGCTGTGGAATGGCCACATGGGGGAGACAGCTTGATGGCTGAGGTCTCCAGGACTCTAAACAAATCCAATCATATTATGTGATATCATCTACTGTTACATTCTGCTACGTACTTCTAAAATTTTTGTGTACTGTATTGAGGATTTGTTCTGTGTATTGTATTGTATTGTATTGCCCCCTTCTTTTTGACACCCACTGCACGCCCAACCTACCTGGAAAGGGGTCTCTTGTTGAACTGCCATTCCTGAGGTTCTTCCATTTTTTTTTTTCCCCTACAAGGGTTTTTTTGGGAGTTTTTTCTTGTCTTCTTAGAGAGTCAAGGCTGGGGGGCTGTCAAGAGCGGCACATCTTGTGTGATTTTGGGCTGTACAAAAAATAAATTGTATTGTAATTTCAGGAAAAGCAACAGTAACTACTACTACACAAGACAATATAAAGTACATTAAAAATCTAACAATATCAGGAACAAAATTCTTTTTTTTTTTTATTTTTTTTATGGAGAGCATTTTTTAAATGGTCTGCTAAAGCCATGAAGTGGAGGACACAACCTTTACTGGTGCTGAGTCCAGTTTCCGCACTGTGTTACCCCAACAATTAATCGTCCAACTTTCCACCAGACGCTCGTTTCCCAATAGAGGTTTTGTCAAATTGTTGAATCCCGTCAGCGTCTCTTTGTCTTTCTTATTTTCCCCCCACGCTGCGCTCCTTGTGTCGCTGCGACCTCGGCACGCCTCACTTCTCACCTGCCTGCTTTGCACGGTCCTTCCATGAGGCTTCCCTCTCTCGCTGGACCCACAACCGAGTGGATCAGCCCTGTTGGGAGCCGAGGGGATTTGTGAGCCCCTATATTTTCGGGTTCTCCGCATTCAAAAGCCACAGTGTCTGGACACTAGAAGTGCTTCTGGGGTTTGCATAAAAGGGGCAGCCTTGCTTCAGCTGGGGAGCCAGAGATGGAAGGAGGAGGCTGAGGGAGAAGACGACATAGAGTTATTGAGTGTTACTGTGCTCAGGAACTGTGACTGAGCTTGACATTGTGGGAAACGCTTACTAGAAAGCATTTCACAGCAAATTAAAACCTCTTTCTTTATTGACAAACCTTTGCCCGAACTCTTGTGTTGGGTGTTTGTAGAGCTGCAGCACCCCCTTGTGACCACAATACTTCAAAAAAATAATTCGGCTTTCCTCTCTCGCTGGACCCACAACCGTCTCCGTGTGGAGCTGTGTCTTCCTCCCTGTGGGTAAGTCTTGCCGTCCATGCGCCTCACGTCATACCAGCCATGTACCCTCCCTCGTCTGCCTGCCTGCGAGCCCCCTGTGCGAGTGTCTTGGCAGCGGACCGGTCCTCACTCACCCTGCATGCCTTCACCTGCCCAGAAGTTTAAATGTCCTTCAGTCCCTGCCTGGAGCAACAGAACGATGGATTAAACAATGGCACATCAACAACAACAACATTTATTTATATAGCACATATTCATACAAACAGTAGCTCAAAGTGCTTTACATAATAAAGAATAGAAAAATAAACACAATATGAAAACAAAATAAATCAGCATTAATTAACATCGAATAAGAGTAAGGTCCAATGGCCAGGGGGGACAGAAAAAACAAAATAAAAACTCCAGACGGCTGGAGAAAAAAAAATAAAATCTGTAGGGATTCCAGACCATGAGACCGCCCAGTCCCCTCTGGGCATGCTACCTAACATAAATGAAACAGTCCTCTTTGGATTTAGGGTTCTCACGGAAAGGCTTGATGATGATGGTCACGTAGAATTCTGCCTTTTAGTCCATCCATCATTGTTGGAGCATCATGACATCCAGATTTCCTGGGTTTAACAAATAGTGTAAAAACATCCATCCATTATCCAACCCGCTATATCCTAACTACAGGGTCACGGGGTCTGCTGGCGCCAATCCCAGCCAACACAGGGCGCAAGGCAGGAATCAAACCCCGGGCAGGACGCCAGCCCACCGCAGTAATGTAAAAACAAGTTAACAAAATGTATTATTATCAACTATCAATGAATATACACGTGCTGATTAGAAACCGATATTCTCAGACATGTTCATTTCCAAGTATGGTAAATACAAACATTTTCCAAGGAAGGAGCAGTTCTTTTATCACAATTTTGTATTGTTTGTATATTTAAGCAGTTTAAACTTCAAAGCGGTGATTCTTTTGCAAGACAGCAAATACCGATATCATGTAGACAGCCATCATAATAATCAGTAACAGGGTTACCCAGGAAATTTGCCTTTTAACTTCTCACCCCGTCCCAACAACAGGTGCCTATTACCTCCTCATCTACTGTCTTTTAAATGTTATAGTTACACGTTCCTTTGTGTAAGAGAGAAACGAAACCACCCAGTTTACAAAAAATGTCCCCCTCTGACACTCGCACTGAGCCACAGCCGCGCTTGAGTGACCTCGAGATTTGTCACCACATCCCCAGACTTGATTCGTCATGCTTGCTATTTTCTTTCTTACGCGGGTGGATACATTTTTGAACACCCCTCGTATATCAAAAGACCAAACCCGTGTCGGCTCCTTCCCTCCATAAGCAGTAAGCGATTCCCATTCGGCGCCGTCTCGGTGTTTCTAGCACCGCACGGCTTCCCAAAGTGCGGATGTTCACGCGTGGAGCTGCACGATCGGTTGAATGGATGTGTGTGCCTTTCGCTATCCTGACACGTTATGCCAGTGTCCCTCGCCGTTAGTCATACTCGGTCCACGTGCAACGATGTTTATTTCTGTAGCCCCTTTCAAAAGGGGAAGGGGAAGCTGAGAAAAACAATCCGTAATCAAATAAATTGTACAGATGGACATTGAGGAAAGGGGGGCCGGGGGTCTGCAGCAGAGTATAACCTTTGGGGTCCCGTGACTAAAAGTTAACGACTTAGCCCCTCCCCCCAAAATCCGGTGCTGAAGCCCTTTTCGTCACACAATTTCCATTTATATTTCCTATTGCCTGACTGCCCTGAGTAGGATGAGATCATTTTAGTAGGCAGACCCTAAGGTTACCGCTGACCTTACAGTAAAGCATCATGTGAAACCTAAGAGCACCTAATGTCCCATACGTGGACCTAACTTAGATTCAAGTCATGTTTAGAGTGTGTTTGTATCTTCATCCGCTATAAACGCTTTGTTTAACAAAGAGTTGCAACGTAACTGAGATTACTGGCTTGGTGTGCCCCGAAGGCAGTCAGTCATTCATTGTCCAACCCGCTATATCCTAACTACAGGGTCACGGGGGTCTGCTGGAGCCAATCCCAGCCAGCACAGGGTGCAAGGCAGGGCACCAGCCCACCACAGAGCACAAACCCACCAAACACACGGTAGGGACACTTTAGGATCGCAAAGGCACCTAACCTGCATGTCTTCGGACTGTGGGAGGAAACCCACGCAGACAAGGGGAGAACATGCAAACTCCTCGCGTGGAAGACCTGGGAAGCTTACTACAACTGCGCCACTGTGCCGCCCCCGAAGGCATCCTGGTTAAATACATTTCTTATACAGGGTGGCGCAGGGAAACGGGAAATTTTGGAACTGTAGGTGTTGGCGACCCTGGGTGGTCCGCAGTAGTTTGAGACCAAGGCCTCCTCGTTTAAAACCTCTCGCCATTAGTTATAATGGAGCAAATGGAGAGATGCACAACGAGCGTTCGCTGTGAAAGCCTTTTTTAAGAATGGCGATAGTGTGACCGCTGCACAAAGGGAATTTCGGCATCATTACCTGTTAAGACGTCACGATCGCGTCCCGTCTGCTCATGCGATTACAACATGGCAGTGACGTGCAGTGAGGTTCATGGCTGGTGAGGAAAATGCGCCATTTCAACAAGGACGTGTGGTCAGGGGATGCACAGCCTCATCTGTCATTATGAAAAGTAAAAAAAAAAAAAAACTAATAATGATAAAAACAAATAAATGTGTCCACTGGTCTGTCTTATAAATTTGTTTTCTCTACGATATCAATAATTCTGATAATTTTTATAGTCGAAATCGCTGAATTGGCGCATTTCCTGTCCAAATACAGCGGAGAAACGCGAGGAGTGGTGGCGACGAGCCTCTCCTCACCTCGGACTGCGCTCTTCCTCAGACGTAGGGTTGATTACTACAATTGGCACCTGCTGTCTGTTGCTGTCTCTCTGTATGTCACCAATATAAGGTTTACAGACACGTTTATTATACACCTTGACTTTCCACAGTCTGGCTAATATCTTTAATGAATGTGTGTGACAGATTTAGTCTTGCTGATCGGACATTAAACCGCTGTAAAAAGGCACAAGCTGAGTGATGCAGACAGTACCGTGCCGTCCTGAAGGGGGCGCATATGAGCCCAACAGGTGCTCGTGGCTGCTGTTCTTCTACGCAGACGCGCCAATAAGTTAGCGAAATCAGAACGTCAAGTGCACTGCAGCGGGCCGTTTATTTTTATTTTTTGTTCCGACTGACTGCCAAAACAGAAGATTAACATTTTTAAAACTAAATGAAAATAAGGAGGACTTTTACTTGAAAGTGACGGCGATTTTCGTGGAGAAGGATATGCGCATTTACAAGTAAAGTAAGACCTTAAACGGTTTTCTATTTTATATAAAATAATTGAATTAGACTGAGAAAAAAAATCCAATATTTAAAAACTAAAATTTGACCTTAAATAAAATATTCTTTTGTTTTTCTTGTTATCCTTTTGGTGAACATTCAGTGTTAAAATTGATTAAAGCAGAATTAAAAGCTTTTAAAAACAATTAAATATTTCAATTTAGGTCAAAATTGAAATCCGATGTTTTTTGTACACCTCTCTGTACTTTCATTTGTATTGAATGAGTGTGAGTTCTGGAATTGCAAAGGCAAATTTACAACACGTGCCCGAGCCCTTGTGTTGGGTGTTTGTAGAGCTGCAGCACCCCCTTGTGACCACAATACTTAAAAAAATAATTCGGCTTTCCTCTCTCGCTGGACCCACAACCTTCTCCGTGTGGAGCTGTGTCTTCCTCCCTGTAGGTAAGTCTTGCCGTCCTTGCGCCTCACGTCATACCAGCCATTTACCCTCCCTCGTCTGCCTGCCTGCGAGCCCCCTGTGCGAAGGCAAATTTAGAACACGTGGAGGGTGAGGAGCAAATGCGTTCCCTCCGCTCTCTCTCTCCTGCCGCTATAAATGAAACCTTCTTTCTTATCCAAATATGCGCTTTACCTGTCTGTGTGTGTGTAAAGAATGCTGATGAAATATGAAACATAACCAGTAGCCAATGTGCCAATTGAACAGTGAATATGCCTCTCTTTTGGGTTCACATATTTGGAAATCTGACTCAGAAGGAGCGAGTGCCTCGCCAGCCATGAACCTCACCGCACGTCACTGCAATTCAGCGATTCTGACTATAAAAATGATCGAAGTTATTGGAATCATGCAGAAAACAAATTTAAAGCATAGACCAGTGGACGCATATTTTATGTTATCACTATTAGTGTTTCTACTTTTCATGATGACAGGTGAGGCCTCTGCCTCCCCTGACCGCACGACCCTGCAAAATGGGTGCGTAATTTTGAAGAAACGAGTCCCCAGGTGGAGCCACTTCGCGTACTGCCCGACCGACAATCGATGGCAGCTAATCGACAATTGTTTGGAAGGCGCGTCATTTCTACGCAACGGTAGCATTCCATGGCCTCCGAGATCCCCGAGTCTCCCTGTTTTTGATATTTTTTTTTCTGTGAGTACATCTTAAAAGCCAAGTGTACTGCTCAAGTCCTGTAACCATTGCTGAACTAAAAGGGAGAACTGAAGAGGAAATCGCTGGCATTCATCTTGACGTGTTATGTCGATCAATGTAGAATTTCCACAACAGGCTGTCAGAATGTGTACGGAGAATTGGACAACACCTTCAGGATGTTTTATTCAAAACATAAAATGAATATTGAATGAAAATCGATTGCCATGATTAATTGCATATCTTGTGCAATACATTTCATCATTAATTGTAATGTGTTTATTCCTGCATTGAACATCGATCGAAAATTTCCCGTTTCCATGCGCCAACTTGTTCTTATATATTTCTGAAATCCAAAAAAATATTTTATATATGAGTGCTGAAGTGAACCAGTGATGAAGATTTTATCTTCTCTTGCAGCTCTGATGCCCCCTGAGCCTCTGCGGAATCCACGGTGAGCTCCGGTCTCGCTGGGTGACTCTCTGAAGGCATTAGGCCCTGCTTCTCTTTATTAAGGAAAATTGGGACGGTTGTTAGCCTCCATCCTTCCAGTCAGCCGGTCTGCTATTTATTTATTTATTTCCTCATTTAATTTCCCCCCGTAATGGGACTTGACACCGCCTCCACAAGTTCAGAGAGGAATTGGGAGTGGACTGACGCTAACAGCCCTGCGTAGATCGTCAGCTGTTGTGCGTGTAAAGTGACGATCTATTCCTGTCGGGAGTCAAAGGAGATGCCTCCTGTTAATTAGGGCGGAGAGAGAGAGAGAGAGAGACCCGGAGAATGTGCGTCTCGCAGATGTTCTGACAGACCTGAACAGAGAGGAGAGAGGTGAGTGGAAAGCACTATGTGAGAGAGAGATTAATAGATAAATATGAAAGGCACTATATGATAGATTAAAAGATAGATATGAAAGACACTATATGATAGATTAATAGATAGATATGAAAGGCACTATAAGATTTATAAAAACTGTGAAAGACACTTTATAATAGATATGAAAGGCACTATATGTTACATAGATAGATCAATAGTGTGGAAGGCTCTTTATAATAGACAGATATGAAAGGCACTATATGAGAGAGAGAGAGAGTGAATGGAACTTTATAATAGATATGAAAGGCACTATATGAGAGACAGAAGGATCGATAGTGTGGAAAGCTCTTCATAATAGATATGAAAGGCACTATATGATAACAACAACAACCTATATTTCTATAGCACATTTTCATACAAATAATGTAGCTCGAAGTGCTTTACATGATGAAGAAAGAGAAAAAAAGAGAAAGTAACAATTAAAATAAGAAAACACTACTTAACATAGAATAAAAGTAAGGTCCGATGGCCAGGGGGGACAGAAAAAACAACAAAAAAAAAAAGCAACTCCAGATAACTGGAGAAAAAAATAAATCTGCAGGGGTTCCAGGCCATGAGACCACCGAGCCCCCCTATAGGCATTCTGCCTCACATAAATGACCAGTCCTCATTGTATTCTGGGTTCTCATTGAAGGACTTGATGATGACAGTCATGTGGACTTCTGGCCTTTAATCCATCAATGTAGGGACATCACGGTGCTTTGATTAGGTGATAGATAGATAGATAGATAGATAGATGATAGAAAGAAGTGAAAGGCACTATATGATTGATAGTGTGAAAGGCACTTTTTTAATAGATATGAAAGGCACTATATGAGAGATAGGTAAATACATTTGAAAGGCACTATATGATTGATAGTGTGAAAGGCACTTTTTTAATAGATATGAAAGGCACGTTATACTATATATGAAAGGCACTATATGAGAGATAGATAGGTAAATACATTTGAAAGGCACTATATGATTGATAGTGTGAAAGGCTCTTTAAAATATATATGAAAGCCACTATATGAGAGATAGATAGAAGTGAAAGGCACTATAGATATGAAAGGCACTATATGATAGATATATTTGAAAGGAACTATATGATTGACAGTGTGAAAGGCTCTTTATAACAGATAGTGTGAAAGGCACGTTATAATATATATGAAAGGCACTATATGAGAGATAGAAGTGAAAGGCACTATATGATTGATAGTGTGAAAAGCACGTTATAATATATATGAAAGGCACTATATGAGAGAGATACTTTATTGATTCTTTATTTATCCAAGAACCAATAAAGATACGCGTCCTTTAAGGGAGAGTTATGTTGCTTTATTCGAAAGAAATCGCTTTTATTAATAGATAAAAAGCCCTTGAATGTTTATCTATGAATTATCCTCCCTCTGTCCAGTAGATGGCAGTGTTCACATCAACGCTATTACTTTTCCCGTCCGTCAAGTCTCTCGTTTTCTTTCTCGTCGTTTGTTCTGAATGCTATTTGAGGCGCGTGGGAAAAAGCGAACTGAAGAAGACACGAAGGAGAGAAAGAAAAGGAAAATTGACAAGTGGGTGGAGGAGGACGGTCGGTAAGCAACGGGAGCATCACGAAGGGGTGGAAATACCGTATGGGACTTGAGAGGAGGGTGTGGGCCGGATAAACAAGGGCAGCGCGTGGACGATGGATCCCGAGAAAGAAAAGAATAAAAAGGCAGAAAGAGCGAGTCATGGCAGTCTGTCCGGTCCGTACGTTTTAAGGATTAATGCCGTTCACGTTCACGCTGAGGGCCCAGGCTGCCATGTAAGCAGTTTACTGTGTGGAGGAATTCACAAAAATCCGCGACTCCGAGCTTGACAAAGCTTTTCTCGCAAATCGCGTTCACTGCACGAACACCGCACCGGAGGAAATGACCTGGGGACACGCGGGCAGGGTCGGATAAATGAGTGGGCTGAAACCACTGAAGTGCTACGAGAATGGAGGGGCGCGTGGCAGCGACATAAACAAACACGACACGTTCTAAATGATGCCATGGAATTCCGAGTGCTTAAAGATCGTAGTGCCTACAGGCCACGTGTATTATCTCTTTTAAATGAACTTGTTGTCTGACTCGGCGGGTCTCAAAGCGGGGTCGCCTGAAGCGGCTCGACTCGTCTGTAATGGCAGGCAGGGCTTCAGTAGCTCTTGTCACCTGAACAGCTTCATTGTGCCATTTTGTACAGACTGCGCTGTTCACTTTATTGTAGACGTTCATTTCTTAGCATTCTCGCTAACAATCCTCTTATATACTCGATAATCAAAAGTAAAAAGCATATCGCTTTTGTATACAGTATTTATTTAATCGTGTAATATTTAAGTGACAAATCCAGCAGCTGGATTGGAATGGCTTGTACGAGAAGATGGTAATAAACATAAGACGAAGGGCACGCACTTGAGAGAAAAAAGAAAAAAATAAGAAATGAAAAAGCACAAACTGCAACCTGATTTTCTGCTGTTTGGATTTCCACACTCGCTTATTGAAGGTGAACTCATATCCACGGGGTGTTTTGTACTCAGAATATCTCACCTATGGCAGCTTAAAATGTGTTCAACGTAAATGATGTTTAGAGAAAAACATCGGCGTGGATGAGCATCCTGGCCGAGTCCGAACATGAATTCTTACCCGGCCGGGGGGGACCATTATAATGAAAGGACAGAGGAAGACTGGTCATTCAGGGCAATGTCGACCCCAATACACTAGGTGGCAGCCCCTCTGGGTAACATCATGGGCACTGTAAGTGCTTTGGATCAGCTCTGTTGGGAGCCGAGGGGATTTGTGAGCCCCTATATTTTCGGGTTCTCCGCATTCCCAAGCCCCAGTGTCTGGACACTAGAAGTGCTTCTGGGGTTTGCATAAAAGGTGCAGCCTCGCTTCAGCTGGAAACCAGAGATGGAAGGAGGAAGAGGAGGAGGCTGAGGGAGAAGACAACATTGAGTTATTGAGTGTTAACTGTGCTCAGGAACTGTGACTGAGCTTGACATTGTGGGAAACGCTTACTGGAAAGCATTTCACAGCAAATAAAAACCTCTTGTTTATTGACAAATTTTACCCGAACTCTTGTGTTGCGTCTTTGTAGAGTTGCAGCACCCCCTTGTGACCACAATACTTAAAAAAAAATAACTCTGTCTTCCTAAGAACGGTGAGTTACACAGTCAGCTGGACATGACAACTTAAAAAATGAAAACTTCTGATAAAACCCAAAGGGTAGACTTAATAGCCAAAGTGCCACAAGTCTCAAACAATTGTCGAGAGCCTCGCTCATCTGGCTGCCATTGCAGTGAGTTAAGTCCTGCATGGTGAATAAGATTGATTGTCATCTTGAGGTCAAACCCCCGCTTTGACTGATATACAGCAGGGTGACAGATGACATCAAAGGTCCGTTGACTGAACGAGTCTGGCGGAGTGAAACTCTGCGCTCCAGTGAGTTGAATTACCGGGTCTGCTCAGTTCCTTATTTTTGTCAGACACGGCTTTGATAAAATTTATACTTAATTAGTTAGTAAGGGACTGCGGTGGGCTGGCGCCCTGCCCTTGCACCCCGTGTTGCCTAGGATTGGCTCCAGCAGACCCCTGTAGTTAGGATATAGTGGGATGGATGGATGGAGTTAGTAAGGGAAATGGCATAACAAGGGGATTGCCAGCAGTGACCTTCATGTTACATTGGGGGGGGTGCAGGAGAAAAAAAAAAAAAAAAGATCGAGAACGGCTGGTCTGAGTGGCCAGTTTGAGACGAGTTAGTTATAAAATGGCTTCTGTGGTCTTCACTTGTCCCTTTTGTGGCACACACTGTCCTGCTCTTCCTCCTTTGAGGGTGGTGTGTAAATCGTGTGGAGCTTACAAAGTGGAGTTGGTTCGGTTTCATTTGAGGTTTGGACTCGACACTTTCTGCATTTCAATTTAATTTGTGATATTGCGGTCATTCGTGTTTTTTCTTTTCTCATCCTATAACATCATTTCTGCTCACTTTTGTGTTGGTTTTCAGAGGGGATGGTGGTGGGGGCACAGTGATGGCACCATAGCTCAAGTGGCACCTGATTGGCTTAGTTCAACTCCTGTTCACTGCAGCCTTGCATGTTCTGTTAACCCTTTAACTGCCACATATTTTTAGGGGGGCTGGGGTGTTGTTACTGCACCCTCCCAGATGCCAAATACTTTCATTTGCTACACTTTTTAAGTAAACGTCACAATTCACCAAGAAAATGTGAAATTTTAATGAAGCACGTATTTTTTTCATGTGAGGAGCATCACAATTACTGCAACACTGATAATTTTACACCCTGCCAATGAACTGTTAAAACTACTGCAGCAGTCTCTTATTATATGTAGAAGGTGCAACTGACGCCATTGATGCGATTCAGTAAATCACCGAGCCAACTGCACTTCAACTGGCTGCACACAGAGGCCAACGCTGATGCTGTCGGGCTCGTCTAGTGCAGCGGCTGATTCACTAGGGGGCGCCAGTGCTCACGAGCTGGCTGCTCACGGCCCCGCCATGCTGGCAAATTGCATTGGGAACCGACTATAGCCGATTTAAGGGTTAAACTGGGGTAATGCAAGCTGGCTGGAACCTTGGAAAACCGTTATAGTGCCGTGCGTCTCTCTGTGAATTCAGCATAGAAAGGGGAACAGAGAGGGAGAAAAGAAGAGGAGTGAGTGGAGGGGTTGCTCTGAGTGTTGAGCAGTGGGCAGCTGGAAAACCCACCCCTCCTAACAGACTTGGGGGGGATCAACAACCATTCAGGCATTCCCACTAAGGCTGTCTGTT
>JANRMT010062807.1:3706868-3734581 GCA_026402145.1 Polypterus bichir lapradei
GGTAAGGTTGATCTCTCAGGTCACCCAAACATTTTGACGGAGTTCTTAGAAAAAACAGAAACATCAACAGTTTTGGAAATGTGTGCTGTGGCAGAATGAGAGCAGCAACAAGCCACTGAATTAAATAACGGGTTTAATTAACAGCGAGAATCGGCTTCTCATTAAGAGATTGGTTGGAGTTTGAAATTCCAGTTTAGCTGGTCATCTGTCGGCTTGTTTCACATCTCATTTCTGGCTGTCATTTATTGAAGAAAGAAATCAATTCAGAGGACTGAATCCTTAAACGCAGGGCTATTAAAATTAAGGAGTGAATTAGCAGTGAAAACTGCTCGCTGATTAGGAAAAGGGTGAGAATGAAAACCAGCAGCCACTGCGGCCCACCAGGCCTGGAGTTCAACACCCCTGGATTACATCAACCTGAGAATGGAGTCCAGTCCACTGCAGGCCACACTGGCACACGTAGACACACACACACAGAGTTACCCCAGATGGTAATTCACACAATGGACAGGGTTGTGGAATACGAGAGGGTGTTGGGGGGACTGAACAGACATCAGGGGAACGTGCAAAGTCCAGATACACGTGGCAGGCAGAACAGGAATGAAACTGAGTGGTGAGGCTGCAGCACCAATGCATGGGACAGATACCTCTTTTATAATATTAAAAAAAATAAACAATGGGCATGTTTCCTGTTGAAGACAGAAAATAGAATATTTTGAAAAATACTTGATATATCTTTCCCTACATGTACCTTCAGCACCTTTCCTTGGTATCCTTTTTTGTCTAAATTTGCCATGCCCGGCACCCCCTGTTTCTGTCACATTTCCATAAAGCCTGCATCTCAGATTCTTTATTATTTTTTGAGGTGCCATGCTCACCTCCTGCCCATTTGTTAACTTCCTGTCTTTAAAGGCAAATCTCACTGTTCCTTCTGCACCTTTACTCCTTTTCTTCATGTTTCGCCCTTCCACTCGCTTCTCTATTTCTGATCACTTCACCAAATCCAAAATGACTAATCAGATTGTTCATACACACACAGATCTTAGTTTTTTATTCTATATTAGATACATTAACTAAACTGTTTGTATTATTGCAGATTTCCAGGAGAACCGCAGCTTCTCCTCATCTTCATTTCCTCAGATTTCTCAGTGCAGTCTTCAACACCAGCTGGACAAGGAGAAGATTAGAAAATCAACAAGAAGATCGGAAAATTTGACAATAGCCTCTGTGGAGGGCAGTGCTCTTTCTAGTGCTAGACCAACACAGACAGAAGCCGTCAGCAATGATCAACAACAAGTGCATAATTTAGACCAAGAGGCTTTGTACACCAGCCAAGAGGACAAATCTGATAGTAAAGATAAGTCAGTTCCTAAAATTCTAAGGCCATATCCCTGTTCTGAATGTGGCAAACTATTTCCGCACAGAAATGGTCTTCACGCTCATCAAATAATCCACACTGGAGAACAACCCCACCGCTGTGCAGAGTGTGGCAAACGATTCCCCTGTAATAGTGCTCTTCAGCGACACATACGTGTTCATAGTGGAGAGAAGCCATACAGCTGTGCCGAATGTGGCAAAAGATTTTCTCTTAACAGCACTCTTCAAAATCATACAAAAATTCACACGGGAGAAAAACCTTACTGCTGCTCTGAATGTGGTAAAGCTTTCTCATTTTTAGGTAATTTTCACGAGCACTTACGAATTCACAGTGGAGAGAAGACTTATTGTTGTAGTGAATGTGGCAAACGATTCATACAAGCAAGCAGCCTAAGGAGACACATCAGAATTCACACTGGAGAGAAACCTCATTGCTGTTCTGAATGTGGCAAACAATTCTCATGTATAAATGATCTTCGGACCCACACAAGAATACACACTGGAGAGAAACCATACAGTTGTTCTGAATGTGGCAAACAATTTGTTAGCAGTAGCCATCTTCAGAGGCACATACGAATTCACACTGGAGAAAAGCCATATTGCTGTTCTGAATGTGGCAAAAGATTCTCACAAATAAGTACTTTTCAGATCCACACAAGAATTCATATTGGACAAAAAACCTATGGTTGTTCAGAATGTGGCAAACAATTCTCTGACATTAGCTATCTTCAGAGGCACACACGAATTCATACTGCAGAGAAACCGTACAGCTGTTCTGAATGTGGCAAACGATTCTCACAGAAAAGTACTTTTCAGATCCACTCAAGAATCCATACTGGAGAAAAACCATATAGCTGTTCAGTATGTGGGAAGAAATTCTCTAACAGTAGCTGTCTTCAGAGGCACACGCGAGTTCATACTGGAGAGAAACCATACTGCTGTTCTGAATGTGGCAAGCGATTCTCACAAATAAGTACTTTTCAGATTCACACCAGAATCCACACAGGAGAAAAACCATATAGTTGTTCAGAATGTGGCAAACTATTCTCTAACCGTAGCAATCTTCGGCAGCATGCCCGAATTCACACTGGAGAAAAGTAACATTGCTATTCTGAATGTGGCAAATGATTTACTTAGAGTAGTGCTTGTAGCCGCAGGAGTGTAAGGAGAGATCAAGCACGGGAAAAACGCATGCCGAAAGAAGTCTTTCAGTCCAAAAGTTAATTTTAAAAATATTTAGCGAAAGATAAAGGCAAATAATCCACACAAGAATAAAGGAAAAAAATAGTTACACATGGGCGGCACAGTGGCGCAGTGGGTAGCCCTGCTACCTCGCAGTTAGGAGACCCGGGTTTACTTCCTGCATGGAGTTTGCATGTTCTCCCCGTATCTGCGTGGGTTTCCTCCCACAGTCCAAAGACATGCAGGTTAGGTACATCGGCGATTCTAACTTGTCCATAGTGTGTGCTTGGTGTGTGGGTGTGTGCCCTGCGGTGGGTTGGCACCCTGCCCGGGGTTTGTTCCTGCCTTGCACCCTGTGTTGGCTGGGATTGGCTCCAGCAGACCCCCGTGACCCTGTAGTTAGGATATAGCGGGTTGGATAATGGATGGATGGATTATAAAAGAAAAGGCAAAAAAAAAAGGAAAAATGTATCTTCTCTAAACTTAGCTTTTCTTGAGAATGTTTAGTTATTTCTGTACTTACTTCTTCTATACTTAAAGATTCTTAGCTTCGTCTGTACGCTTTAAAAGTACGGCGCAGCACTTAAATTAAGTGCTGATTTCTTACATGCTACTTCACACACTCAAAAGGCACGGGCACAGTTTAAAACCATGTGCCCTCTACACCTTACACATGGCAAGGCTGATCACTAACTGAAGAATAAGGTTTAGTCAAAGCAGACAGATATGGCTAGAATATACCAATTTTACTCAACTTCTGGGGGTTATAGGAACTGCCCATAGATTATGCATTGTCATCTAGTAAAATATTTATGAACCTTATGTAACTAGGAAATGGCTCTTACAGTGCTCTTCAGAGCCACACACAGTTTCAAAACATTTGGAACAATGCAACTTTTGTGGAGCGAACCTAAAACACTAAAAGAAGACAGTATATAGAGGATGCCACGACTTAGGAGTGTGGTTCATGATTGTCATTACAGATAGCAAAGCACCCCAAAGTGGACAAATTACCCCAAAAACATATTGCTGTTTAGAATGTGGCAAATGTCTCCCTGGGCCTAGCTCTCTTTGACAGCACACATGCAGTGACGGCCATAAATATTTGGACAGAGACAACTATTTTCTAATTTTGGTTCTGTACATTACCACAATGAATTTTAAATTAAATTTAACAACTGAGATGCAGTTGAAGTGCAGACTTTCAGCTTTAATTCAGTGGGTTGAACAAAACGATTGCATACAAATGTGAGGCAACTAAAGCATTTTTTTAACGCAATTTCAGGGGCTCAAAAGTAATTGGACAAATTAAATAACTGGAAATAAAATGTTCATTTCTAATTCTTGGTTGAAAACCCTTTGCTGGCAATGCCATCCTGAAGTCTTGACCTCCTGGACGTCACCAGATGCTGGGTTTCCTCCTTTTTAATGCTCTGCCAGGCCTTTACTGCAGCGGCTTTACTTTTGTTTGTTTGTCGGCCTTTCTGTCCGAAGTTTAGTCTTCAACAAGTGAAATGCCTGCTCAGTTGGGTGAAGATCAGGTGACTGACTTGGCCATTCAAGAACTTTCCACTTCTTTGCTTTAATAAACTCCTGGGTTGCTTTGGCTGTATGTTTTGGGTCGTTGTCCATCTGGATCATGAAACGCCGCCCAGTCAGTTAGCTGGATTTGAGCAGACAGTATGTCTCTGAACACCTCAGAATTCATTCGGCTGCTTCTGTCCTGTGTCACATCATCAATAAACACTAGTGTCCCAGTGCCACTGGCAGCCATCACACTGCCTGACTCCACCGTGTTTTACAGACGATGTGCTATGCTTTGGATAATGAGCTGTTCCACACCTTCTCCATACTTTTTTCTTGCCATCATTCTGGTAGAGGTTGATCTTGGTTTCATCTGCCCAAAGAGTGTTTTTCCAGAACTGTGCTGGCTTTTTTAGATGTTCTTTAGCAAAGTCCAATCTAGCCTTTCTATTCTTGAGGCTTATGAGTGGCTTGCACCTTGCAGTGCACCCTCTGTATTTACTTTCATGCAGTCTTCTCTTGATGGTAGACTTGGATATCGATACGCCTACCAAGCCCTGGAGAGTGTTGTTCACTTGGTGGGCTGTTGTGAAGCGGTTTCTCTTCACCATGGAAATGATTCTGCGATCATCCACCACTGTTGTCTTCCGCGGACGTCCAGGTCTTTTTGCGTTGCTGAGTTCACCAGTGCTTGCTTTCTTTCTCAGGATGGACCAAACTGTAGATTTTGCCACTCGTCATATTGTAGCAATTTCTCGGATGGGTTTTTTCTGTTTTTGCAGCTTAAGGATGGCTTCTTTCACCTGCATGGAGAGCTCCTTTGACCGCATGTTGTCTGTTCACACATGCAAGCACCACACCTCAGATCAACTCCAGGCCTTTTATCAGCTTAACTGATAAGGACACAACGACGGACTTGAACACACCTGCCCAGGAAATAGCCTTTGAGTCAATTGGCCAATTACTGAAATGAAGGGATTGTGTTACAAAAATGCTTTAGTTGCCTCACATTTTTATGCAATCGTTTTGTTCAACCCACTGAATTAAAGCTGAAAAGCATCTGAGTTGTTTCATTTAAAATTCATTGTGGTAATGTACAGGAACAAAATTAGAAAAAAGTTGTTTCTGTCCAAATATTTATGGACCTAACTGTAAATTCAAACAGGAGTGACGCTGTATTGCTGGTTTGAACGTTGCGCACTGCTCTGTAACTGTGGCTCTTTTCAGCAGCACATCAGTTCATGCTGATCAGAAGTGTATTGCAGTGTTGTACTCCACTCAGTGGGCTTGAAAAATGAGACTTTGTGTTGGAATATGTCTCTTATTTTACAAGCAAAGCTCAAATGATTTCACAAATGCAAAGTGTTTCTCTTTAAGTCAAGATGGGTTTAGGCAATCCACGTTTATGCATACACTCACGAGATTGAAGCTGCCCTGACAAGCGATCCTCGACAACATGTGTGAGTGTCAGACTGAGGATCGGTGACTTGAAGGGCATTGTGTGTTATTGGACAGCTTGGAAAAGTGTAGAATTGTATTTAATGATCTTAACACAGAAGAACATGTCAGAGTGAGACAGGGGTGGTCTTTTCAGCACTTGGACAAGAAGTAACACTCAATCTACTGTGTAAAGAAATACACAAACTGGAAATAAGAGCAAGAGAGGCTGCCTGGCAATCTGTAGCAGACCAATTCCTGACCACATCACTGATCTGAATATCTGCACGGTGTGAGTAAATGTTATTAAAAACAAAAAAACACTTTGAGTTGGAAATTTGATTCTAATATGTAAAAATGATACTTCACACGATTAAAAGAAGTACGCTCATTTAGCAGCAAGTGAAAATTATATAAAAGAACCTCCTTGAGAAGTCCTAGAATATACAGTACAGTACATTTATATGAAGACAGTCAAAACGGAAACTGCAGCTTCTGCCAAAGGCCCGGTGCCCCACTGTCACTCCTGCTGATTAGTTGGCACTCATCAGAATGGCTGATTGCCCAATAGGACGGGCCACACACGTCATCGTCATTTCACAGGGCTGACCTGTGCTCTGATGCTATGAACGATTCGTGTTTTACACAGTCAGCCTGCCGGTGACATTATTCACACTTGAGTGTGTTCTGCTGTGATGATGACATTTGGGAAGCCTAAATAACGCTATCAGTTGTCACTTATTGGAACGCTGGAGAAATACGTTTTGTATAAAATAAATAAGTAAGTAAATAAATAAACCTGGGATGGCACAGTGACGCGGTGGGTAGCGCTGCTGCCTCGCAGTTGGGAGACCCGGGTTTGCTTCTCGGGTCCTCCCTGCGTGGAGTTTGCATGTTCTCCCCGTGTCTGCGTGGGTTTCCTCCCACAGTCCAAAGACATGCAGGTTAGGTGCATTGCTAGTCCTAAATTGGCCCTAATGTTTGTGTGTGTCCTGTGGTGGGTTGGCGCCCTGCCCGGGATTGGTTCCTGCCTTGTGCCTTGTGTTGGCTGGGATTGGCTCCAGCAGACCCCCGTGACCCTGTGTTCGGATTCAGCGGGTTGGAAAATGGACGGATGGATGTATTCTGCTGTGATGATAACATTTGGGAAGCCTAAATAACGCTATCAGTTGTCACTTATTGGAACGTTGGAGAAATACGTTTTGTATAAAATAAATAAGTAAGTAAATAAATAAACCTGGGGTGGCACAGTGACGTGGTGGGTAGCGCTGCTGCCTCGCAGTTGGGAGACCCGGGTTTGCTTCCCGGGTCCTCCCTGCGTGGAGTTTGCATGTTCTCCCTGTGTCTGCGTGGGTTTCCTCCCACAGTCCAAAGACATGCAGGTTAGGTGCTTTGACGATTCTGAATTGTCCCTAGTGTGTGCTTGGTATGTGGGTGTGTGCCCTGCGGTGGGCTGGCACCCCGCCCGGGGTTTGTTTTCCTGCTTTGTGCCCTTTGTTGGCTGGGATTGGCTCCAGCAGACCCCCATGACCCTGTACATAGGATATAGTGGATTGAATAATGGATGGATGGATAAATAAAACTGAGCCAAGTGCACAGTGGTCAGGCATTTGCAGGGGTGACTTCACTTCACGATGTACGGCTTCAACTACTTGATCATAATTTTTTTTTTTTTATTATTGTATAGTAGTCAGGAAATGCCAAGAGGTCCGTGCCAACCTTTGACCATATTGGTTATGTTGATCTGAGCTTGCTGGTCGGTTAGATTCTCAATGAACTGACAAGTCATGGATGAGCAGACAAGCCTGTTGAAAGCAAACATCTGTGTGAAAAGCGCCTTTATGGGTAGCAGACCAAACCTACCAATTTTCATAGAGCGTGTGTTTATTTTACTAGCTGATCCTCAGACACAGAACTTTTTTTTTTTATTTTAGTAGGCCTGCTTGCTACATTCACCAACCCCTAGAGCTGCTTGAAGGGTGTCGGGGCACACCACTGTTAGAGAGAGCAAGAGATGGCAAGTACAGTGGGTATAGAAAGGAATCCCCCCCTTCGAAATATTCCCATTTGTTTTGCTTTACATCCTTAAATGAAAACTCACACAAACCAATATTTCTTCCCAGCTTTACTTACTCAATGCCCCCTCTAACATCCAAGTGAAAGATATCACAGCTACAGTTCAGAAGAATTTAAAAAATTCAAAACCAAGACCTACTGAGATTAATAAAGGATCAGCCCCCCAATGTCGATGTCATTGTGTTGACCCCCCTTTTGCTTTAATGACCGCCCTTGAGTCTCTTGTGATTCTTCTCTATCAGCTCTGCACACCTAGATTGTGTAATATTTGCCCCCCACTCTTCTTTACAGTTGAACTGTTCAAGTTCGGTCACATTGGGTGGTGAGCGTTGGTGGTCTGCTATCTTCAGATCTCTCCACAGATGTTCAGTGTGATTTTCGTCTCGGCTCTGACTGGCCACACCAGCACATTCACTTTCTTCTCCTTCAGCCACCTTGTGGTCCATTTTGCTGTGAGTTTTGGGTCGTTGTTGTCGTGTTGAAAGGTGAACATTCTGCCCATCTTCACCTTTCTGGCAGAGGGTAGCAGGTTTTCCTCCTGAATTTGATGGTATTTTGCCCCATCCATTTTTCCTTCTACCCTAACGAGAGCTCCAGGACCCCCACAACAGGACGCTGCCCACTCCATGCTTTACTGTCGGTATGGTGTGTTGTGGACGGTGAGCTGCATTGGCGGACCGTTTGGTGTTGAGGCCAAATAGTTTGATTTTGGTCTCCTCTGACCATAAGTCCCTTTTCCATTTGGCATCAGAATCTTCAAGGTGCATTCTGGGAAAGTTCAAACGAACCTTCATGTGGCCTTTCTTGAGAAGTGCGACCCTCCTGAACAAGCCACCATGGTGGAGCACTTGTGAAATTGTTGTCACATGCACACCATTAATGACCGAGACTCTGTGCCATCAAATCCTGTAACTCCTTCACAGTGGCCATTGGCCTCTCTTACCAGTTTCCTTCTTGCTCTTCCGTCCAGTTTGGAGGGTCCTAGTAGTACCAAACACTTCTTTATGATGGACTTTACTGGGCTCCTTGGGATTGATAAAGCCTTTGAGATGTTTTGGTCTCCATCTCCCGCCTTATGTCTGTCCACAACTCTGTCCCTGAGATCTTTTCTAAGTGGCTGGCCACCCGTAGTCAGGTGTTTGCTGTCAGTTGCTCTACCAAGCAAGGGAATGAATGGACCAGGAACAGCTTCACTAATCACACTCATTACAACTGAGCACATGTGGGAGGGAGACAGTAACCAGGGTCTGCAATGGGAATGGTGGGCACTTACATTTTCTGAAATGTGAAATGAACGAGAATGAATGTTATGTGTCACTTTACCGGATTGAGTTGGCGGGGGGGGGGGGGTCCTTTATTTAATCTTTAATCTCAGGATTTCTTGTTTATGATTTTTTAAATTCTAATGAACTGTAGCTGTGATGTCTGTCACTTGGATGTTAGACACTGCATTGAGTAAGTAAAGCTGGAAAAAATATTAGTTTGTGTGTTTCATTTAAGGCTGTAAAGCAAAAAAAAGGGAATATTTGAAAGAGGGGGATTCTTTTGTATACCTACTGTACTTGCCATCTCTTGCTCTCTCTCACGGCGGGGCGCCCTGACACCCTTCAAGCGGCTCCAGGGGTTGCCGAATGTAGCGAGCAGGCATCCTACTAAAAAAAAAAAAAAAAAAGTTTTGTGTCTGAGGATCAGCTAGTAAAATAAAAACACGCCCTATAAAAATGGGAATATTTCGAAGTGGGGGATTCTTTTCTATACCCACTGTAGGACAGTATGGGGGGCACAGAAGGAGGACGGTTTGGTGCTTAGTTCTTACTAGGCTGACCCGCCTTTTAAGGCGACCGACTTTTAAGTTGACCACTTCTTAAGGCAATTCAATATGTAGATCAATTTGATATTTTATACAAACTCATTAATTTGGTTATATTGCATTTGAGCGGTATTACTTTAATACTCGTAGTTTCTGTTATTTTTGTGATGAAATTTAAACTTTTTTTCTATATTGAGGTCACCCTTTTGAACCCCCGTGATATTTACTACACGGTGAGGCATTTGTACTCCATCAACATTAATTATTTCCAGAGACATAGTAGTAGTAGTAAGTCTGTGATAAGCGGAATACCACTACGCTTTCCACTCACGGGACGGAAGGACAATCCCGACCACTTTTATATAGTAAGAAAGAAGAAGATATCGCACAGTCTGGAGTAGAAAATCATCTTTTACCTGGAAAAACGAAACTACAAATCCCATCGTGCATAGCAAAATGGACGGGGCGTGTGTGAAACTCCGCGCCTGCGTAGCACTCACGGGACGGAAGGACAATCCCGACGGCTTTTATATAGAAGGATAGATAGAAAATCTGTTACTTGAGCATTTCACTTCAACTGTCCATTTTAAACACCAATGAATAATAAAATGTGGTAAAAAGTAAATAAAGTTCAACCACAGTAAAGCCTCGTCAAAAGCAATGCTATGAATTGCTTTATCCTCTGACTTACATTCTATTAACGTTGCCCTTTCACATTTCTATTTACATATTCTTCGGGATATTCTTCTCTTTCTCTTGATTACTGGACGGTTCCCTTTGTTCTTGATATTTTATTATATGCAGCTATTTTTTATTTCGACCTTCATTATCGGCTCCCGTCGCTCATTTTCTATCGCGATCTAAAATCCATCATTTTGCTTTTCTGCCCTGCCATTATAACCGACTGCGCTGAAGGGCGAGTTAGCGGCTCTGAGAAGTGTCACGTGGTGCTGCGCAGTCGGCGTGATATGATTGGGCAGGGGGCGTGGTCAAAGCTGAATATTGTGGACAAGATGAACGTTTTTAATATAAAAGACAAATATTTTGCTATTGAAATAAAGAATAATTTGGATTGTCAGTCAGTCATTCAGTCATTGTCCATCCCGCTATATCCTAACACAGGGTCACGGGGGTCTACTGGAGCCAATCCCACGGGGCACAACGCAGGAACAAATCCCGGGGCAGGGCGCCAGCCCACCGCAGTACCGACAGACACACACACCAAGCACACCCTAGGGACAATTTAGGACCGCCAATGCACCTAACCTGCATGTCTTTGGATTGTGGAAGGAAACCGGAGCACCCGGAGGAAACGCACGCGGACACGGGGAGAACACACATTTTAAAACATAATAATAAGGTTGAATGCATTTGAATAGCGAGTTGTGTCTGACTGAATCTATTAAATGTGCCCTTCTTCGTTATTATACAATATACTTGTAGCAGTGCTACTATAAGTTAAAACTGCATCTCCCAGCAGTCCCTGCAGAGGCTCTGATTGGTCTTCTGTCTGGGGTGCAGGGACTGTTGGGGTCAAAGGGGGTCAGAGTGGCTCTTAAAAGGAGGACAGGTGCCCAAAGAGAGAGGTGTGTTTTTTTTTTTTGTATTCTGTGTTCCGTGTGCCTGTCTGGCTGCCTTCGGTCGGATTAAACGTACTTTATCGTTGTTTCCTGGATTGTTTCGTTGTTGGGGTCTGGATCGTCTTCTATCTACCCGTGTGCTGAGGACTGATAGTGGATTCATGGCTTTCCCACAAGAAACGGGGCGCTCCTGAACCGTCCACCCGTCTTCACCTTTACAGTGTCTACCGGTAGGACTGTTTTTTCATTCCCTTTCAACGTACAGATCGCTGGACTTACTATCGTCATCATTTCATTACACCCGGTGCTGTTTTCCATGGACTTTGCTGTTAATGTGTTTAATGTAATATCGCCGTAGGGATATTGTTTTCATTTATTTCATTATATTCTTTAAATGTTGTTTGAGTGTGTACGGGTCGGGCCAATGCTGGGGGCGTCCCTGGGGTCTCCTCCGTAAAAATAAATAAATCACCGTCTTCTTGACGTTGTGAATCTTAGCGGCACCGGACTGCTACATCCTTACACAGGTTGTCAGTGGCGAAGTGGTTAAGGTTTTGAACTTCAAGCCCTGAGCTTTGTGGGTTTGAATCCCACCCCTGACACCGTGTGTTGTCCCTGAGCAAGTCACTTCACTCTTGTCTTCTTTTTGTTTTTTCTAGCTGGAGCAATGTAACCAATTGTATCTGAAACGTTGTAAACGCGTCAGCCCAGTTAGTAAACTGTGACAGTAGATGGCGCCATACCAGCGCTTAACGCGGCACTGACAGACACAAGAGGGACACTTACACAAATTCGCGCTTTCTATTTTCTTTACAGTCCTTTGCACTTCACACAGCGTGCACAGATCACCGCCAATATAACTCACAGTCCTTTCTCTTCTTCTGTCTCTATTGCCGCCTCTACTGACGGAGTCGGAGGAGTCTGAAGGAGTGGCGGAGTGGTGGCTCTAAAGCTAGGGATCTGCACTGCCAATCGGAAGGTTGCCAGTTTGAATCCCGTAAATGCCAATAGGGACTCTGTTCTACCCTTAACCCGAAATTGCTGAGCGCTTTGAGTAGTAGGAAAAGCGCTATGTAAATGCAAAGAATTATTATTTGAGGCGGCCCCTGATGACCTTCCTGCAGCATTTCCTAGTGTGGCAGAAGTGTTGCATGGGTGAACACCGGTCCGGTGTTCTGACGATTTGTCCTACTTTGTCGAAGTATCCTACCGTAGTTTATTTCGACCGATATATCTATCGATTAATTAAACTGTAATAAATGCATTAATGTAGTAAGGCTAAGAAAAGCATACATATTACTGAAATACAGTAACACTTACCTCAAACTTTAACACTAGGTAGGACAGATCGACGAACAGTTGGTAAGCTTCCAGAAAAGTTACGTAATTTTGGTCTGCGCATGCGTAGTATCAGTGAGTAGATCATTTCGATGGGTAGGATGTTTCGTTAGAACACCGGCAGCACTTCCTCGTGTGGCTTCTGAGCCATCCAGGCGCCCCCTAGTGGTGACCACGGGTCCCCACAAGGTTGAGCTTCCAAGCTCTGTTCCCGTGGCCCCCAAAACACCCACCAGGATGGCTGCCTTCTCTTGTTCCAGAGAGAGGTACCGCTCCTCTTCCTATCCTTCCATCTTCCAGGCGTGAGCCCCAGCCGATTTGAAGCTCGTGGGCGAGCACAGGGGCCCACTAGATGGCGCTGCTCTCATAATGACTTTTTTAATTTCTTGTACGTCACCTGTGCTACTTTTGGGTTTCAGGTTTTCTGACTTTGAATTCATCATTTTTATAATTGACGGATTTTAGAATTATGCAGTTTATGCTATTTTTGCTTTTTTTTTCCCTTTGTCTCTTGCTGACAAAAAAAAAAAAAAAATCAATGGTGTGATAATTTAAACACGATCTATTATTAAGTCATGTCATTTTTTTTTCAATAGACAGTATAGCTTTTAGTGTTTTCCTATTTTGTAATAAACATTTCAGTGTACCTAAGAATGCAGCAACATTAAAAATGATCTTAGTGACAGAAAAGTGCTAACGAATGGCATTAGTTAAATAGAGTTGATTTTTAATTCTTTGTATTGTACGGAAGCCGAGAGAAGACGTGCAATATCGTTATTTTATTTTTTTAATTGTTTTCTCCAGATAACGGGACTAATTTTATCAAGATCTCGAGAAAACAAAAGATCTTGTTTTCTCGAAATTATGAAATAATTGTATCTGACGTGTAAAATTTAGCTTATTGAAGCCACGTCCTGTTTGAAACGACAGAAGATCAGAACTGTATTGATCAGCGCGTCACATTTTAGTTCAATTAAGGGCTGACGCAGGCTGATACAGTATATGTTTATGAAAGTAATAACGTTAGCGTCCGTCATGTAAGGAGACGGTTAGCAAGGCTTCAGCTCTATAGACGTCGCAACGTAAGCGAGCCTGATGCCAGGTGCAGAGGTTAAGTTTCGTTTTCTCGAGATCGCGATACAATTATTCTGTTATCTAAAGCAGTGGTTCTCAACCTGTGGGGGGTGGGGGGCGCGAAGATGTGAAATAAAGAAAACAAGAATCAAAAATATGAAAAAGACATCTGTTGAAACCAAAACAAATTAACATTCTGATGTTACATTCTGATACTAGATCAATAAATATAGAGTTAGATAAATGTCGATAAAAGTTAAGTAGACATAATAAAATATGCATCTACATTTCAAAAAAATGTAAGGGGGGCGCGATTAAAACTGTTATGAAAACTCGGGTCGCAAATACTTAAAGGTTGAGAAACGCTGATCTAAAGGAAACAAATATTCGTTCTCTCGACATCTCGATAACATTTGTCCGTTATCTCAAGAAAACAATGTTCGTTTTCTCGAGATCTCAATAAAATGATTCCGTTATCTCGAGGAGACCATTTAAAAAAAATAGCGATATCGTGCACGTCCTCTCTCGGCTTCCGTAGTATTGGACAGTTTAGGTTAGGTTAGGACGTTTTAAAATGAACATGTAAGAGTTTTTCAGCTAACAATAGATAAGCTAACAGCAACTCCTCTGCACCTTTCCCTAACGTTTTGCTTCTCTTTGAGTCTCCGTTAAGCTTCATGTTCATGCTGGGATGGAGCAGCCTAAGAGGTGACGCCTGGTGTGCACCTTGGTTACCGAGGGTGACCTGCCCAGACCAACTTTGGTGGAACAAGACCAGCTGAAATAATCCCAGTTTCTCAATTTAAAGTGTCACTTACTTTGTGGAATAGACCCGGGTCTCATCGAGAGAAACTTCCAGAATTTCTTGTCTCTCTACCAGTTACCTTCACTGTGTATGACTTGCAGGGAGAGGCATGTTTAAGAACAGATTTACTGCAGATTTACAGGACTATCAGTTAACTAAATGCAGGACATGTCCCTCCTAAAGTGTGGCTCTTCCTGGGCAGAAACTGGGGTCAGAACTACTCTGTGGTTTTTCTCCATCACTGAAAAAAGTATAACATTGATGTTGTGTTCATTCAACGTAAATTTTCTCTTCCAAGCAACTTAAGATTAGTCATTTAGTGTTGTAGCTTGAAATATTTGGTTTCAGATCTCAATCAAAGTAAAAAAAAAAATTGTACCAAAGTAAGTTATGGTGGGGGGAATTAACCTAAAAATCCTATTTCAGTTAACCTAATATTTCAGGTTGTTCTTGTGCTGTGTGGGAGTTTGTATATTCTTCTGGTTGAACTTTCCAGCTACCAAAAAAGATCACACACCTGTTCACAATGTGGTAAGCGTTTCCCAAACTACACCGTCATAAGAGAATTAACAATGGATAAACCTGCCACACGTGGAATAAAAACCACACAGGGCTGCTTCTATAAAGAGGAAAAATCAAAAGAAACTTCCAAGCCCATCTAGATGTCCTGCAAATTACTGTCACCTCCAACAAGAGGAGACATACTGGGAATAAAGAATGTATTGGACTGAGTCTCATTGCAAATTTAGGTGAACAACAACACTAAAAATGATTAGGACTAACTATATGATGTTAGTTCTTGAGCAGATGATAAGCAAACCATAGAACGATACCCTCAAGAGAATCCCTTTGGCAGTCCAGAATGTCACAAACAATACTCGCAAATGAGAAGACTTCAGAACCCCGTGAGAAACCCCACCGGAGAAGTCCTGAGGTGTACGTTAGAGAGGGGAGTGGGCAGGAGGAAAAGTCAAAGAAACGTCACCAGCATGACTGCTCAAGTCTTCATGAGGAATGTCACAGGGTGGGCTTCATTGTATGAGACCAATACCAAACCTCATCAGGGTCGAAACTACTTTCTTAGTGTGAAAAATCTGAGAGTGCTCGTATACTCTGATATCAGGGTGGAAATTATGGTTCTTTATAGTGTCACACTTGGGTCACAGATTTGCACAGAGACACAGGAGGTCGTAGAAACAAGAAGGATTTTTATTCAAACACTGCAAACAAACATTTGTCTCTTCAAACTTGCTCCTTGACAGAGATGACAGTTTCGTTTATCAGTTAAAGGGTAGCGTGCGTATCTTCTTCTTCAAAGGAATACACGTCAGGAGCAATGTGAGGGTAGTCTGTGTTTCAGGGGTTGGGGATTTCCCAGGGGTGTCTGTATCCTCTTGGGGTGTGATCAGCCCTCCAGCTCACAATATGTACATTAAAGAACCATTGACAACAAATCAGGCGGAGTGGTAGCTCTGAGGCTAGGGATCTGCACTGCCAATCGGAAGGTTGCCGGTTTGAATCCCGTAAATGCCAATAGGGACTCTGCTCTGTTGGGCCCTTGAGCAAGGCCCTTAACCTGCAATTGCTGAGCGCTTTGAGTAGTGAGAAAAGCGGCATATAAATGCAAAGAATTATTATTAAAGAATTATTATTATTAAGGGCGGCATGGTGGCGCTGCTGCCTCGCAGTTAAGAGACCTGGGTTCGCTTCTCGGGTCTTCCCTGCATGGAGTTTGCATGTTCTCCCCGTGTCTGCGTGGGTTTCCTCACACAGTCCAAAGACATGCAGGGTAGGTGCATTGGCGGTCCTAAATTGTCCCTAATGTGTGCTTGATGTGTGTGTGTGTGTCCTGCGGTGGGTTGGCACCCTGCCCAGGATTTGTTCCTGCCTTGCGCCCTGTGTTGGCTGGGATTGGCACCAGCAGACCCCCGTAACCCTGTAGTTAGGATATAGTGGGTTGGATGATGGATGGATGGATATTATTATTAAATCAAATTAATAATATATTGAACAATTACATTGCACAACATTTTTTTTTTTTAAAAAGTCTTGCCTCCTGAAAAGTTTTTGCTGATTGTGACAGGTACCTACTGGGTATGCACAAATACACTGCATCACGTAAGAACTCTGAGAAATAGACATTTATGTGTTTACTGACAATAACGTATTTAGTCACGTTTATGTTTTGCACAAGCTATTAAATTCAGAATTCAAAGTGTTTTGCTCCTGATTTTCTTTTGCAACGTGATGCACCAGACATTGAATACAGTGTCCAACAGTAGTCAGCAAGCATTGATGGATTCCAGTTGCCCTGGTATCGTCTCTCCATTGTAGCAGTGTCCTGGTGAAACCTTTCACCGTGTTTGTCACTGACAGCACCGAGATTTGCTGGGAAGAAGTCCAAGTGTGAGTGGCCAGTTCTGTGCGACTCTTGGGCACGGCTGTCCCATTCACAGATAAAACAACAGTACTTTGTATAGCCAAACTGCAGTCCTAGTAACAGAGCAACGACTTTAGGATCTCCACGGATATTCCAGTTGTACCTGCTATACCGGACGTGCTTCAGCAACAGTTCCATATTCTCATACGTTTCTTTTATGTGTGCTGCATAGCCAACAGGTACTGAAGGATAAACGTTGCCATTGTGTAGCAGAACAGCTTTCAGGCTTAACATTGACGAATCAATGAAGAGATGCCACTCTTCCGGGTTGTGATCACAACCCAAGGCCGAGAACAATTCTTCAATGTCACAACAGAGACTGTCGACTTGTGCAAAAAATGTGTCTATATCATGATGTCGGCCTCGAAACACAGAAATGTTCGAACATAGTGACAGCAAACACCATTCCTGCAGTCTCGAACCCAGCAGCCCGGCCTTTGCTTTTGACAGACCCAAATCTCTGACCAAATCGTTCAATTCGGACTGTGTTATCAGATGTGAATCGCCTGATGAGCACGGTTGAAAATCCAGGTCAATGTCACTGTCAATACCCTGCATTGCAGTTTCTTCATCTGGTTTGTCTAAGGTCCAATCCTCTGATGGCTTTGGAATTGGAAGACTTATCGTCATGTGGCATGGGTCTCATTGCTGAAGGCAGATTAGGATATTCAATTGACTTCTTGTTTTTGGCAGAGAAACCAGACACATTAGTCCAACAGAAGTAACAGTCCGTCACATGGTCTTTCTGTCCTCGCCATATCATCGGGACAGCAAACGGCATCATCTTTCGAGTGCCTCTGAGCCAGCAGGCTCTCAGACTGACAGCACATGTCGCTCAGCAAATGTGAGGCGCCCATTCCTTGTCTTGATCACCAGCCGAAATACAGAGGAAAAGCTTTCTTCACAAGAGCAGTCATCCGACGTCTCTGAGGCGCCAGTGTTTATTCGCCACACACAGATAAAGCAGAATGTATGGCGGCTGTTACGACATTCACGAGACATATCGCCATGACGACACCAAAACATCTATAGAATCAAGCTTACTTACTGTTATATTGCTACAGATACTATACTGATACTCTACATGCATAACTGACTATCTTTATTAACCAAATGAGTAGGATCGGTGTTTGCAGGCCACCTTTATAGCAGGCTGAGACAGCATCAAGCTCGTTCAGATCTTCCCAGGATGTCCACTTCCACAGAACAGCTTCCAACCTGGACATGCGCAGGCCGCACAAACTGATGCTAATAAGTCACTTACAGGAGGAAGCGAAACTGTTTGGATACAAAGATAAGAAAAAATCATGACAACGGTACGTGATGGGTAAATTTTGATGTGATATTCGTGATCAGCACCCGAAAATCTATAAGAAACACCCAATAGTGTTCAAGAAGCAAAAATTTTGTTGTGCAGTGAATTATTATAAAAGTAAAGTTGAATAAATCGGACTCTGCAGCTGCATGAATAAAAGGTAACGCACCACTTCAAGTTAATGGAAAGAGACCAAAAGTTAATAGAAATCTACATTTTGTACCTAATACTTGTATGCAAAATTTGGTTGACCGAAGTGAAAGCGGACTCAGGTTATTGTGTTTACACACACAGACACACACACACACAGGCAGACAGACATGCAGACATAATTCCAAAAATGGTATCTTTGGACGCAGGAAAGTCTAAAAGGTCGAGACTCATCAAAATCTCGAAATGGAATTTATGCAGGATTCCAATACTTTCCCTGTACTTGGTATACGAGAGAGTCAGGGAGGTCTAAAACATCGAGATTCATCAAAATCTCTACATCAAATTTTTGGAAGATTCCAATACTTTCCCTACACTTCATATACAAGCAAAGTAAAAAACGGTATTTTCAGATTCAGGGAGGGCTAAAACATCGAGATACTTTGAAATCTCAAAATGGAATTTTTGGAGGATTCCAATACAGGGTGGCCCAGATCTAATTATGCAGATCCAGATCGTCTGGATGACTTTGATTTATGCGGGGACGATTCCAGTTCGGGCGAAGACCATTCTTCATGTCATCAGTTCGCACACTTTGTAATAGACCAGGATTTTTCGGGTGATTTTCTATGTAATAAACTTAAGTTATAGCGTAATGAAAAGTGCATGATTAGATCTGGACCACCCTATACTTTCCTTATACTTTGTATACGAGAAAGTAAAAAAAAAATTTAAAAAATGATCAAAAATAGAAATGCATAACTGGCTGCATGTCGCACAGGATGAAAGGGTGCCCACCCCCTGCCTCGGCACTAGGGTTGGTGATGGTGGTAGTGATAACAACATCAACGACATTTATTTCTATAGCGCGTTTTCATACAAAATGATGGAGCTCAAAGTGCTTCACAAGAAGCGTGCAGTTTGCATTTTCTCCCCGTGTCCAAAGACTTGCAGGTTAGGTGCATTGGCGATCCTAAATCGTCCCTACTGTGTGCTTGGTGTGTGGGTGTGTGTGCCCTGCGGTGGGCTGGCGCCCTGCCCGGGGTTTGTTTCCTGCCTTGCGCCCTGTGCTGGCTGGGATTGGCCCCAGCAGATCCCCGTGACCCTGTAGTTAGGATATAGCGGGTTGGATAATGACTGACTGAAAGAGAGTGAACGTGTGTAGTGATCTTAATGCTCAATGAGGACCTCGCACGACTGGAAATGAAAGTAAACTTAAACATATCGCAGGTTAAATGAACACATGACGTCATGGCAGCACAGCGCCAATTGGATTCCGGCATTTTTAGAGACACTGGAAGTCTCGAACTGTCACAATATCAGGAGAGGACAGAGTTCTGTTACAAAGGGTCACACTGTATGTGAATGACAGACCATTTGACAACTAAGGAAAACCGTTTGGGAAGTGATAATAATAAAATGGGACAACAGTGTGACTAAAATGAAAGCTAAATAATAACTAAAACTAGGGAATGGTTAAAAAGTAAAACTAAATAAAAGCTTAAATAAATGTAAAAAGATTGATAAACTAAATTAAAAGTAAACAGAATAAAATACGAAATGAAAACTAACACTAGAAAAAGGTGAAAAGCAAAACTAAACAGAAGAGATAAAAAGACCGAAAAGCTAAATAAATACTTAAAAGAATTAAAATTAGAATAAAATTAGACAAAACACCACGGAAGATTTCTACTGTCAGAGGATCGTTTCACACGCTCAGAACATTTTTTTTTTAAATTGGTGTTCCTATAAGGTTCCGCTCCATGACAGGATGTGGCGATGGACCCGGATGTTTCTTTTTTTTTTTTTTTTTTTTTTTTTAAGTCACTCAGTCCCGTGGATTCCAGCACTCCTGTCACAATTTTAAATGTTTTGTTTCACATCTGCCAGCTTCCTCGAAATGCATTTCTTTTCATTAGCGTTTGTCACCTGGAGCTGAAGCTTCACTGATCCAGACTTTTTTTGTGGACTGTTTTTTTTTTTTTTTTCTTTCCAGTTTCCTGTGGTCAGTTTCGATTCGTCACAACAGATGCGTGCCCGTCTCTCAGCTGGCACAGGCGGCCTTTATCTGTGCAGTCACGTGCTGTGTTTCCCAAACTCGGTCCTGTGACCCCCTGTGGCTGCAGGTTTTTGTTCCTATCAGATTCCTAATCAGTGACAACACCTGATAGCGCTGAGCTCATTTCATTAGCTGGTATTCTGTTTCTTTTATTCTACATTCAGAAAAGGACAGCAGCATGATTTTTACATGTATAAGACATTTAGAAATATTTCTGCTTATTCTAGAGATTTAAATGCTTAACTCTCTTAATTATATTTTGCCCTTTCTCTGTGCTGTTTTTCCCCTTCATTGCATCTTATTAATGACAATTAAAAACGAGCGGGGCAGACACGCTGGCAAACAACACGGAATAACCAAAGGCTGCAACTACTTTAGCGTCAGACCCACTAATTCGTAAATAATGGATTAATTAAACAATTAGAACACCAGGAAAAGTAGAATGAGAATCAAGATGAAAATATTATTAATAAGAATAAAAAATACATTATTCCCATATAACTGCTTGGTACATTTTAATATGTACTGTATATAGATTTTTTTTTTTTTTTTTTTTTTACCAAATTTTTTTTTTTAATTTTTATATCGTTCCCTAAACACAGAACTTGGGAAATAACACATCACTTAATTAGCCCAGGATTCTAATTTAAAACAGAAGCTGGTGGGAACAAAAACCTGCAGCCACAGGGGGTCCCCAGGACCGAAGTTGGGGGAAACACTGATCTATTGAATGATGAGACACTTTAGGGCCGAGATTTTCAAAGTCGTTCCTGGGGACGCCTTGTGGCTGCAGGTTTTTGTACCAGCCAGATTCGTAATCAGTGACAATAACTGATATCCCTGATCTCATTGTATATATTTTTTTCCTCTTCTCTTATTCTACATTCAGAAAAGCACAGCAGCACGAGTTTTGCATTTGTAAGACATTCAGAAATATTTTTATTTTTGCTCTCGATTTAAATGCTTAACTCTGTTTTGTTGATTTCTTTCTATTTTGCCCTTTCTCTGTGCAGGTTGCTCTCATGATCTTCTTTATATATAATACGCTACAGTGGCTGTTGTCTGTCCAGGATTTGAAATCACCTGTAGCTCACGAACCGTTTCACCTATTGACTTGAAATTTGGTACACATATACTATGTGACGTCTACTATCCGCTTTCGGGGTGATGATTTTTTATTACTCTTTTTATTTTATTTTATTTTATTGTAGAATCAGCTCTCGGCAGCGCGCAGCAGGGTGACAGTTTGGCGCATGCGTACGGGCGCCGTTCTCGTTCCCTACCACCTTCGCTAATCATTCTTGAGGCAGGTTGAAGACTTAAGTGCCAGCTTAGGTGAAAAATTAAAGAAAACGTACTAAGTAATTGCAACACAAAAACGAACTTAATCAGTTTTAACGCGAAAAGATGCCGACGAAAAAAGAGAAGCAGCGGGCCGCTAGGGTGGAGAGAAGAAAAGCTGCTCAGAAAGTAGCAAACGAATGCTAAACAGAGAAAGAGTGGGAAAACTAGGAATGCTCACGTCAAGTGTATTCACTGCACGATATCGGGCAGTACGCCGTTACTGGTCTTATATATAAACGTCTACACGTAGAAGTGTGTGTGTTTGTCTGTCCGGACCGGAAGTGAGAGGCGGAGTCAGGGTAAGGATGCAGAAGCGAGGCCAGCACGCCGGCAACGCAAAACCTCCGACGAGAGAGTCACTCGCTTAGCGGCTAATACAGAAGCGGAGCGAGCACATCGGTTAACGGTATCCCTTTTACGTTCCCTCCCGCTGCAAATACACAAGCGAGGCGAGTACGCCGGTAAAAGGAAACCTCCGAAGAAAGAGAGTCGCTTAGCCGCAAATGCACAAGTGAGGTGAGCCCATCGGCAACAAGAATCCTCCTAGGAGAGAGAGAGAGATACCGAGAGTTACAGGACAGTTAGGAGCAGACGTTGATACAGCGCATTGCCGCACCCACCACACGACGAACCAACTCAGCATCCCTGATTAGGAGCCGAGTGCAGCCATACAACAGGTGACACCTCCGCACCACACTAGTTCAGGTGGAGTGGAACAAGTGGGAGGTTTTTTAGTTACTTTCAATGACCTGACATCCCTACATTTCATTCCCCCCCGACGATTTCAATTTTTTTCTATGACCCCAGGCTTTTTACTGCCCGGGCTTTCACAGCTAGTATCTTAATAATGACAATTAAAAACGAGCAGACACCCGGGCAAATAACACTGAATCACGAAAAAGCTGACCCACTAATTAGTAAAGAATGGATTAATGAAACAATTAGAATACCTGGAAAAGTAGAATGAAAATCAAGATGAAAATATTGTTAAAATGAAAAAAAAAAAAAAACATTACTCCCAAAAACTGCTTAGTACATTTTAATATTTATTTTTTACCAAACTTAGTTTTCTAATTTCTATATTGTTGCCAGGGCAGCACGGTGGAGCAGTGGTAGCGCTGCTGCCTCGCAGTTAGGAGACCTGGGTTCGCTTCCCAGGTCCTCCCTGCGTGGAGTTTGCATGTTCTCCCTGTGTCTGCGTGGGTTTCTTCCAGGCGCTCCGGTTTCCTCCCACAGTCCCACATTGGCGATTCTAAATTGACCCTAGTGTGTGTCCTTCGGTGGGTTGGCACCCTGCCCGAGATTGGTTCCTGCCTTGTGCCCTGTGTTGGCTGGGATTGGCTCCAGCAGACCCCTGTGTTCGGATTCAGAGGGTTGGTAAATGGATGGATGGATATATTGCCAAAACAAAGAACTTGGGAAATAACAGTTCACTTAATTAGCCAAGGAGTCCAATTAAAAATAGAAGCGGGTTGGAAAAAAAAAAACTGCAGCCACGGGGGTCCTCAGGACCGACTGCTTATTTGTATGAATCAGATATATAGTGCCTTTCCTATCTATCTACTAGTGTAGATAGATAGATACTTTATTAATAACAAGGGGAAATTCACATACTCCAGCAGCAGCATACTGATAAACAATATTAAATTAAAGAGTGATAACAATGCAGGTATGACAGACAGTAACTCTGTATAATGGTAACGTTTACTCCCACTGGGTGGAATTGAAGAGTCGCATAGTGTGGGGGAATCAATGTACATATTTAGGACAGCAATGGGTTTGATTATCCATTTTGCTTCTCTTTTTGACCATATTTATTTATTTATTTGATTGTTTGTTTATCAAAATTCTTTGGTTTCTTTTTTTACTTTCAGGGGGTCCTCCCCACTTAACATTTAGTAGCCATTTTTTGTTTCTTTCTTAAATAGTATGTTCTGTATGCTCTCTGTATGTTTATGGATCTTTTAATTGGAAGTTTATTGTTAGTTTGATCCAAGGAGGATTTCGTTTTGTTGATTTTTTTTTTCCTTTGTTCTTATTTTCCGGTGTGCTGCTTCTTTAGCGGTGACGAGTCTTGCTGCACAATGCTGGATCCCACAGTCAAGTTAATTTTATGTTTGTGGTTCTGCTTCATCTCCCTACCGGCCTTCTTGACTTTAGTTATTTTAGCTTGTTACAGTTCACTTAATGCTAGTCTTGGTAACCCTCTGTCTTTTGTGGACTTCTGTGTACTAGCAATTAGGGCATGGAGCTCCTTCTTAATAATAATAATGACTCCATGCTATTGTCATTGTACAGGTACAACACAACATAGTTATCACATACCCTTTAGGGTCCAAGCGCAGGGTTAACTATTGTACAGCACCCCATGAGGGACTGCCAGCTAAGGGTCTCGCTCCAGCGCCCAACGGAGTAGAATCCCTTCTGGATACCAGCGCAGATCCTTAGCCTCAGAGTCACCACTCCATCTTTGTTCTCTAATGACAGCGTCACATGGTGCCTTACTTTTTTTTTTTTTTTTTAAGTTGTTTGCCCCTTCCTGTTGATTTTTTCCTTCATTTTCTGCACCCCTTCTGTCATTTAGGTTGGGTTCACGTGTTTTTGGAAAGACATTTTCGGAGTTGGACTTTCAGTGTCTGTTTCAGTTTCCTGTACTTCCGAACTCTTCCATTTTAGCTATTTCAGAACCTGTGTCTTTATGGCTAGAATCTCACTATATAGCAGTAGTTCCCAAACTGTGGGGGCGGGCCCCCCTAGGGGGGCACGAAGATGTGAAAAAAGAAAACAAGAATCAAAAATATGAAAAATACATCTATTGAAACCAAAACAAATTACCTTAAGCTACATTCTGATCCTAGAAAAAATAGAGTTAGATAAATGTCGATAAAAGTTAAGTAGGTAAAATAAAATATGCATCTACGATATATCATTAATTAAAAAAGAACAAATTGGTATTAGTGGGCTCCTTTCAAAAAAACGTTAGGGGGCCGCGATTAAAACTGTTATGAAAACTCGGGTCACAAATACGTAAAGGTTGAGAAACGCTGCTATAATGCAAACCCTTGCTCCACTTTTGTGTGTGTGTCCAGCAGGGGGCGCTAGCTCCCTGGGAATGAGTTCTTTTGTAATTGTGGTGAGTTACAAAACCCAAAACTATACAGATATAACATAAAGGGTGATACGGCGGTAAGAAATCACGCCAGAGAAATAGCATTGCTCTGTTTAATGTCAGCTTACAATGCATAACAGACGAATGAAGCCAATGACAAAACCCAGTCCAGGAGTGGGGGCCCGAGGTGTTGAGTCTCTTGACATCATTGGTGCAGTGGAAGGCATTTTCAGGATCGGATGACGTTATCTCCCATGCATCTGTCAGTCAGCTTCAAACGTGTGCCGTGCCATGAGCCAAGGCTTTATGGACTCTTCCTTCACTTGCAGGGCCCCCACTTAGGTGAACATGCACTTCTAATCGATGATACGGTGCCATGCTGACTTAATCAGTACACGGCCTCTCAGTCTGACTGCGCGCTGTCCAGTTGTCTCAATCTGGCTTGTGTCATTCTGCAGTTCTATGTGGTGAAGCCCCTGTGCTTAATCTGGCTCTGTGTCAGCTGGGCTTGTCATTTAAAAGAGAGATTTGCACAGTGACATATCAAGCTTATGCTTACATCGTGTTAATCATTTTTTCAGGTATTTCAAGTCACACTTTCAGCATTTACTTCTGAATTTGTTTTCAAATATGTCCGTTTCCTGTTTTTTACTTAATTGGCCTGCTGTTGCTTTAACGTCAGCACGCCCTACAAGGTCTCTCCTCTTCTGATCACCCGGGCCGTCTCCATTTCTATTCGCGTACCTTGCATATCTTGATGTTTTTCACATACTACTACTTTTGCCGTTCTTTGGAGATATTCTGATTTCTCTGGACTTCCTTGCTTTCTCTCCAGTATGAACTTGTGTGTGGTAACGAAGAGAAGCTCTGTCAGCAAATTGTTTGCCACAGTCACAACACCAGTAAGGTTTCTCTCCGGTGTGGATTCTTATGTGCCTCTGAAGATGGCTTAGGCGTGAGCATTGCTTGCCACATTCTGGACAGCAATAGGGTTTCTCTCCAGTGTGGATTCTTTTGTGGTTATGAAAATGACTTACATGTGAGAAATGTTTACCACATACTGGACAGCCAAATGGCTTCTCTCCGGTATGAATCCGTGTGTGCTGTCGAAGAGAACTACTATGAGAGAACTGCTTGCCACATTCACAACAGCAATAAGGTTTCTCTCCAGTGTGGATTCTTTTGTGGCTCTGAAGATGGCTTATTTGTGAGAATCGTTTACCACATTCAAGACAGCAATGGCGTTTCTCTCCAGTGTGAATTACTTTATGTTTTTGAAGACTGTTATTCCTCAGAAACTGTTTGCCACATTCAGAGCAACAGTAAGGTTTTTCAGCAGTGTGGGCTCTTTTGTGCCGTTGAAAATAACTTGCTTGTGAGAATCGTTTGCCACATTCAGAACAGCAATACAAGTTCTCTCCGGTATGAATTTGGGTGTGCAGTTGAAGAGTGCTACTGTCAAAGAATCGTTTACCACAGTCAGAACAGCAATAGGGTTTCTCTCCTGTGTGGAGGAGGAGTTTATGCACATGCTGATCACTGTTGATGGCTTCTGTGCTTTGCAGTGTGACAACAGCAGCAGAACTACACTGCAGAGAGGCTGGGGACACATTCTTTGAATCACATGTTAATTTCTTCATCTTCCTCTTGTTCTGCAGTCTGCACTGGAGAGAGGGCTGCACAGATGAGGACATGCTGAAGACGCCATTCTCCTCTGAATCTGCAATAAAACAAACACAATAATGACAGGTTTATTTAGAGAGATGTAAAAGGCACTATATGATAGAAATATAGATGTGAAAGGCACTATATAATAGATGAGAAAGGCACTAAATATTATAGATATATAGATGAGAAAGGCACTATATAATAAAGTAACAAAATACCCGCGCTTCGCAGCGGAGAAGTAGTGTGTTATTTTAACAATAATGTAATATCCTGACCATCTCATCTTCGTTGCCAACCGTTGTAAAGATAACAGGTTTCATTCATCGAAGTGTTCACTACCCAAATCAGTACTCGTGAATCTAAGATGTTTAACAGGCATTCCTGGTATTAAGTTGTGGATTAGCCTGCGAATATTTAGCGGCAGCGTGCCTAAGAACGTAATTTAAACTTAAGCTTTACACCTTGCTTTCCTATTGACATGTCTACAAAGTCTTGTTCAGCGTCAGAGGGTTGTTCCTTTCTTACTGCATCAATAAACAGCTCATCTTCCTCTTTATCTGAGACATCACACACTGCATGCACGGGTTTACCTTTCCCAGTCTTGCAAACTTTAGTGAAGTGGTTCAATTTACCACATTTTTTACACTGTCTTCCTTTAGCTGGACATTGACTTTTTCCACCGTGTGCTTTGTTTCCGCAGTAGCTGCACTTATAAATATGCTTGTATGCGTCACCCGCTTCATATTCTTTTGCTGCCTTCTCAATTGTGTAATGCGTTTTTCGTTCAGTGTTCTTTGGAGCTTTTGCTTGTTGTCTGCGTACTGCGTTCACAGTCAGTTCATGTGAGCCACTCGGAGTACATGCATCGAAGGTTCTCAGCTGTGTTTGTGCTATCTCGTGCGATCTTGCAATGTCCACGGCCTTTTTTAATGTTAGCTCAGACCCGGCACTTAAAAGTTTCTCTCGCACTTTCGCTGAGTTTGTGCCAAACACCATTCTATCCCTGACCATCTCATCTTCGTTTGGATAAGCAAAGTCCTTCACCAGCAATTTTAACTCCATTACAAAGTGATCAAAAGTCTCATTTATACCCTGCGTCTTCTCATTAAACTTGTATCTCGCGAATATCATATTCGTCTTAGGCATGACAAATGGCTCAAAGCGGTCATAATAAGTTTTCAGTACCTTGGCTTCCTCCTGGGTGAGAGTCAATGTGTTAAAAATGTCTTTTCCTTTTTCCCCAGTCCACAGGAGCAGGTAGCTGCATTTCTCACTCTCATCTTTTTCTTTTAGCGTGCCAGAAAACATCAGCTCCACGTGCTGTCGGAACTTTTTCCATTCTCCCTGCAGGTTAAGAGAATCCCAGTCAATTCGTGGCAAGGAAACTCCAACAAAATCCATGACTGTCCTCTATTCTGACACCAT
>JANRMT010062807.1:3786990-3805734 GCA_026402145.1 Polypterus bichir lapradei
TTATTTGGAACACATGCATTTCATGTGTGTTCCAAATAACGATATAGTATTTATAAAAGGTGTCATTTTGCTTGACTTCTCACTCTCTATACAACTCCAAGCAACTGACACTCAGGTAAACAGATGTGAGTTGAGAAAACTGTGTGGCGGTGGGGGATGCGATGGCAGGCTGCTTATGGACACATTTACAGGACAAAAGACGCTGACGGAGAGGTGCGAAGCGATTTAAGGTGGAACGAATCTACGAGTTTTTTCATAGGCTCTGGTAATTCTAGTGTTAAGTAGTTCTTTCATTCGCTAGCTAAGCGGATGTAAGGTACGCCCCGAGGCTGACGCGTGAGTGAGGAGGGTCCCGCCCCTCACCCCGCTGCGTCTCTCTCGGATTCACGCAAATATATCGGTACCACAAGCGAACTAAGATACTTAGCACAATGAGAAAGTCGCAAAATCAACCAGAATGTTCAAGCAAATTATAGAAAAAAAACGGATCTAAATCCATTAAATTAAATCCATCTCTCATGAAAAGTGGACAGACATACAGATGTTGGATTTTATATATAGTGAGAAATTAGTTAAGGATGTGTTGGTTCATTGGCGACAGATTGGCACCGGATGGTTTTTGCTCACACTTTGCGATCAGTGTACAATTTACTGATCGCTAGATGCACCTGCGGTGCAGTTCTAAGTCTCCGCACCTACTGCTAAATCAAACTGACCGATGTCTGTGGTGCTGCTTTCATAGACCTGCTCAAAGTCCTAGTGCTTAGTGAGCCTGCAGATAAAAAAAAAAAAAAAAAGCACAATTTGTGGAATTGACAAAAGCCGGACATCCCTTCACCTCTGTGGGCTGTAAATATGACATGAACGAGACCGCTGTTCATTACGTTAATTAGAAATAAAAAGAATCCAAAAGCTGTGAAAATGATCAAAATGTGTAAGGGGTGCAGTGGTGGCTCTGAGGATCTGCAGTGGTATCCGGAAGGTCGTCGGTTCGAATCCCTGTTACTGCCAAAAGGGGATCCTACTCTGTTGGGGCCTTGAGCAAAGGCCCTTAACCTGTGATTGCTCCAGGAGCGCTGTACCCCTAACCCTAACCCTAACCCAAGGGGTATGTAAAACGAGCACATTCCTAATATAAGGAATTGTATAAGGAGAGTTTTAAAAGTACAAAATTGCAACATGGAACCCCACGCGGCTGGGGCTATGCTGGTCTGCTTTTATGTGTCGCAGTGACGTAAAGGATAATATTTAGTTAAATATTCATGGATTTAAGTTTTTCTCAGAAGGGGTGATTTGTGTTTTGTTACTTTGAGGAAAACAAAAATATAATATTTGTACAATCTCCCATTAATGTTGAAGTGATTTTACAAACTTGTAAACTCTTGGAGTTAATTTTCCACGGCACGACGCAGTGCAAAGTCGGAAAACCTTCTCAGTTTGTTTGGATGAGTGATGCCAGTCCTAGCCACCGAACCTTATTCACGCCGTTTCGTTTCATTTAATTGGTGTGCAGCTCTGCACGAAAGCAGGCTTGTAAAACGGAACGCTGGTTGAAACCGCATTCGGTGAATTGTAATAAACCCGGAAAAAGAATCCCTGGCAACTTGACACCCGGTTTTTGAAAATACAAGAGGGAGTCAAGCTAAAGTTAGAAAATGGTATGAATCTTAACAGAACCGATGCTGTCATTTCTCAATGTCCTCTCCACCCTTCTCAGTGCACTTGCGCCACCTGCCTGGCAGTGCCAGCAGAATAAAAGGTTTGGTCTTGTTCGGCCAACCACTCGTGCACTGCTTTCTTCACGTCATCATCTGTCTTGAATCAACAAATCACCCAGATGTTTTTTTTTTTAGAGGTGCATTGTAGTACTAGGGTGTTGTACCGTGTTGGCCATTATGAAGGTAGAGAAAAGTCAAGCAAAACAACCCCTTTTATTGGCTAACTAAAAAGATTACAATATGCAAGCTTTCAAGGCAACTCAGGCCCCCCCTTCAGGCGAAATGTAATAATGAGATTACATGTTGCCTCGAAAGCTTGCATATTGTAATCTTTTTAGTTAGCCAATAAAAGGGGTCATTTTGCTTAGTGGTGCAAAAAAGGTGGAAATCACACGGCGCCAAATCTGGAGAATAAGGAAGATGTGGCGTCACCTCAAACTTCAGTTTCTCCAGACAAGCCCCTGCAGTGTGTGGGTGGACTGGCGCGGGCAGCCATTGTCTTGAAGCAAAAGGACTCCCTGAGACCACAGTCCCCGCTGCTTGGATCGAATGGCAGGCTTCACACTGGTCTCCATCGAGTCACAGTAACTTGCACTAGTGCCTGTAGGACCCCCTCGGCATGTCATGTTTGTGCATGAGTGGTCACGAAGACGAAACAAAACCTTTTATTCTATTCTTCTTGTTTGTCTTTCTCCACTTTAAAGTCCCTCGGTGAGCCCACCAAACACAGCTGTTAGTGGATAAAGAGGGGTTGTGACACCCAAGGCTGTCTGATAGGCATTTAAATATTTTGGTCCAGAATGATGTACATTTTGGGCGGCACGGTGGCACAGCGGGTTCGCTTCCCGGGTCCTCCCTGCGTGGAGTTTGCATGTTCTCCCTGTGTCTGCATGGGTTTCCTCCGGGCACTCCGGTTTCCTCCCACAGTCCAAAGACATGCAGGCTAGGTGGATTGGCGATTCTAAATTGGCCCTAGCATGTGCTTGGTGTGTGTCCTGTGGTGGGTTGGCACCCTGCCCGGGATTGGTTCCTGCCTTGTGCCCTGTGTTGGCTGGGATTGGCTCCAGCAGACCCCCGTGACCCTGTGTTTGGATTCAGCGGGTTGTTAAATGGATGGATGGATGATGTTAATTTGGTGCAGGCCCAGAACATGTGAGGCTGGAACTTGATTGCAACGTTCACAGGTTGGATGTTGCCCTGGAAACATTTTGGACAATTTTAAACAAGAGAGATAATTTTGAGTTGAATAATTGCATGCTTTGCGCATATGGAGCGCGTGCATTGCTACCTTTTCTGAGATGTTGAGTGAGAGATCCTTCTCCCACTGTGCTCTGGGATCTTTGAAAGGGAGGGACTGTAAAATGGTTTTATATATTACAGAAATGAGTCCTCGAAACTGAGCAGTATTTTTTCCAGCATAGAGGAAGGTGGGAGGCGAGGAAAATTGGGCAGGTTCTATTTAACAAACTTTCTGATTTGAAGGTAGTGAAAGAAATGAGTTGCTGGAAAGTTACATTTGGAGAGTAATTGTTCATAGGATGTAAAGACGTCGTCTATGTACAGATCTCTAGGTGATTTAATCCCAAATGTTTTCCAGACATTAAAAACTGAGTATGTCTGAGAGGGTTGAAAAAGGTGGTTATCGTGCAGAGGAGCCGCAGATAAGAGCTTCTCTATCTTGAAGTACTTCCTACATTGGTTCCATAGACAGACTGAAGAGATCGTCTGAGGAGATCACTGCGACTCTTCAAGTCCAGGTCTTTGGAGGTGATCTGTGGGTTGTCTGTAACCATTCTCACAATCCTGCCCATATGCCACTCCTGTATTTTTCTTGGTCTGCCAGACCTGAGGTTTAACATCAACTGTGCCTGTGGCCTTCCATTTCCTGATTCCATTCCTTACAGTCGAAACTGACAGTTTAAACCTCTGAGATGGCTTTCTGTAGCCTTCCCCTAAACCAGGAGACTGAACAATCTTTGTTTTCAGATCTTGTGAGAGTTGCTTTGAGGATCCCATGCTGTCTGTCACTCTTCAGAGGAGAGTCAAAGGGAAGGAGGCACAACTTGCAATTGACCACCTTAAATACCTTTGGACACCCGTGTCTATGAAGTTCAAGGCTTAATGAGCTCATCCAGCCAATTTGTGTTTCAAGTAATCAGCATTGAGCAGTGACAGACATTCAAATCAGCAAAATGACAAGGGGACCCACATTTGTGCACAGCCAGTTTTTCACATTTGATTTTATTTCGTACAACTAAATACTGCGTCACTAAAAATATTTGTTCGGAAAACACGCCAGTGCTCAGATGTTCCAAGGAAATGAAAGACAGACCACTGTTATCTTTTTTTGTTGAAAGGAGAGTCAATTATTACGCAGGCTGAGAGGGGATCCCAAACTTTTTCATATGACTGTATGTGTGTCCATGTCCAGGTTTTTACAGTTTGTATGTTTGCTGCCCAGTAATAAAATTGAAAGTTAGGTAGAGCCGTGCCACCTTCTTTCTTAGGTCTTTGTAGGGTCGCTATTTGGATATGTGGATGTTTTGTGTTCCAAATAAATGAGGTTATGGTTGAATCTAATTTCATTAAAAATGATTTATTGATGTATATTGGAATGTTTTGAAATAAAAAGAGAAGCTTCGGTAGGATATTCATCCTGACAACTAAAGTGAGATGAAGGGTTGACCATCTATGCTAGTCTTGCTTAATTTTTTTCCATTTAGACGGCAAAGTTTTGTTGATAAAGAGCTTTATCTTGTGATGTTTACCCCTAGGTGTTTAAACTGATATGCAATGATAAAAGGGAAGGTGTCTAATCTAATATCGTGTGCTTGAGAATTCACTTGGAAGAGTACGCTGTTAGTCAAATTAATTCTGAGACCAGAAGTCTTTTGAAATTTTGTTAGTGCTGTTAGGACTGCAGGTACAGTATTTTGTGGGTCTGATATACACAGTACCATATCATCTGCATATAGTGATATTTTCTGTTCAAGTCCATCCATCCATCCATTATCCAACCCACTATAGCCTAACTACAGGGTCACGGGGGTCTGCTGGAGCCAATCCCAGCCAACACAGGGCGCAAGGCAGGAAACAAACCCCGGGCAGGATGCCAGCCCACCGCAGTCTGTTCAAGACCTTCTCTGATATTCCCCTTTATCTGATAAGCATTTCGACAGTGAACTGCCAGTGGCTCAATAGCAATTGCAAAAAGCAGTGGTGATGAGGTGCAGCCTTGTCTGGTACCACGTTCTAGTTTAAAGTAGTCTTAATAAATGGTGTTAATGCAAACTGAAGCTTCTGGATTGGTGTACAGTACATGCACAAATGTTCGGGTCAAACCCAAATGTAGGTGAAAGGTAGTTCCATTCAATCCTATCAAATGGTTTTTCAGCATTCAACGGTAATATCATCTCTGGGTTGTTTGACTTTGCGGGTTAGTATATTACATTAAACAGGCGTTGAAGATTGGAAGCCGAGTGTCGGCCTTTAATAAATCCATTTTGGTCTTTCTCCATCCATAGTCGTGCACTTTAGAGCTAAGCTGTTAATTAAGCAGTGCTGCTCAAAACGCGTTCCAATAACGGCTCAGTCACCCGAATGACTCTTGAAACAGGCCTTGTGACACAAAGAAATGGCCAACGTGGAACCTGCAATCTGATTTGGGCCGACTGGTTTTCCTTTAAAGAAATAAAAATAAACAACTGGATCCATCCAGGAGAAACGCAACTGATGGACCCCGATGGTCTGTCTTGCTAACTAACGTGTGTACGCTGTCGCTGCAGAAAATATTACGAAATCATCTGTTCCTTCTTTCCACCACGGTGGTGCTCAGATGGTTAACGTGCGTTCTCGAGATCGGGGATCGACACTGATACGAGGTGGCCGTGCTTCTCTTAACATTCGCGTGTTTTCTAAATCGATATTTTTAAAGGAGTTAGCGTCTTTCAAAATAAGGCCGTGAATAATAGGGGCAGCAGAATGTGACTGGTTGTGTTTGGTGCAGTGGTAAAATCTTCGCTCCTTTATTAAACTATTTTTAAATAGTTGTCCAAATTTCTCTGTCATAGGCTCTGACGTTAACCGTAATGCAGCGGTAACTACAATGGGGATCAAGATGTTGTTGTTGTTGTTGTTATTATTATTAAACAATTTTATTTAACTCGACTCCTCTGCCCGTTTGTTTGTCTGGGTCAAATCTTGCAACTGTTTTTTGATGAAGTGAATTACTTCACGTTTTGCATACGTGCTCAGATGACAACACAATAATCCATCCAAACCGATGCAATTACATAACACTTTTTGTCATAATCAATGATTATGCGATTCCAATTAGCGCACACACAACGATGACGGAGAGAGAATAGATTGAGATATCGGAGCATAAGACGCATCAGATCGACCCCACTTGCCTCTTCCAGGGAGTGGAGTCAGTAAATACGCATGACGACTTTATTTGCTTATTCTTGTGAGGAAGTACTGGCATAAGCTTGCCGTTCTGACGTCGATATTATTTGACTGATGGTGAGCCATTCTTGCCTTTTTTTAGTGCTTGGAGTTGATCACAATTAGTGGGCTGCTGCTTGTCTACCTACTTTCTGAGGACCAACCCCAGGTTCTCAATGGGATTAACATCTGGGGAGTTTCGAAACTTTGATCTCCAAGCCACTTGGTTATCACTTTTGTGACACGGTGCTGCAGAATACACAGATCATTATCACCAGATTGTGCCTGGATTGTTGGGAGAAGTTGCTGCTGGAGGGCATTTTGATGCCATTCTTTATGTATTGGGCAGAATGGTGAGTGGGCCCACTGCCTTGGATGAGAAGCAACCCCACACTGGATGGTCTCAGGATGGTTCACTCTTGGCACAGTGGCACAGGACTCGTGGTAGCATTCACATTTTCCTCCTCTGATTTTTCCAGAAGTCCTAAAACAGTCAGAAGGAGGATTCATCCACAAAAAGAACTTTGCCCCAGTCTTGTGCTGTCTACTCCTTGTACTTCCTGCAGAATTTCAGTTTGTCCTTGACGTTTTTCTCATTGCCCTTCTTGACACAAGGCCGTTGTCCAAAGATCTTGGCCTCACCCACAGCCACCTGCTGCCAATACTAAGCACGGGTGGCAATACCATTCTGTAGCGGACTCTTTAGGACAAGACGTGCAATGCACTTGTTGGACACTTTTAGCAGATCATTTTGTGTCATAAGTCAAAATGGGGTTTTGTAACAAAGTGACCTTTTTTTATGCAATGAATGAATATGCCTCTGATCACTCTGCACACATTGTGAATCGCTGCCACAAATTTTGCATCAGAGCCAAAACTTTTGACCACTACTGTAGTGTCCATTCTTCGGTTTTGTAGGATGAAGAGTGATTGTGGTGCCCAATCCCTGCTGACGTCTTCTCTCGTTCCCAAATCAGGGAGCACACAGTAGCGCTGCCCTCTCCTTCAGATACTCATCTATCCACTGAGGTGATTACTGGCGTGCGCTCCATAAGGACCTACCTCTGCCTCTGTCTCTTCCCCTTTCTCACCTGCCATTGCACTCTCTCCTGTAAGCAAGAGTAGACTGGGTCTCAAAACCGGCCTGGAAATCCTCCAACGAGTGAGGTGACGACGTCGACCCACTCGGCCCATTATATTCGTTGTAATTTTCTTAAAATCTGTGATGAGTATGCGGCTCGCTACTTGCTATGAGCCTATGATATGAACTCTGTCTAAAAATCTGTACACTGTTGTTTAGAAACAACTTAAAATTTGATAACATCCATTATCCAACCCGCTATATCCTAACTACAGGGTCACGGGGGGTCTGCTGGAGCATGCTTAGAAATAAAATTTAATGAAAAATAAAAATTTAGTAACACGGCTTACACGTTATTAGAGTACATGTCAATGTCATGCCCAAGTGCCAGTACCCTAGTAGCTGCTCATTTACAATGGAATAAATGATAACCGAGGTTATAATGAAAACCTCACATGATTGAAATGGTCCAATAACTTAACGATTAAACTATAAATGTTCCACCCTAATATGAAAAAGTCCTGTCTTGTGCTTTATAACTTTACTAGCAGACCTCGTGCGCTTCGCTGCAGTCGCTGTAGTTGGAATAATTATGTATCTACATGCGACTTACAGAGCTTCTTTATATACAACATGTTTGGTTTGTCCTCCTGGAGCCAAAATATATAAATTTTCCCTATGACTAATTCGTGAACATGCCGTTTTTCCCGTTTCTATTTTTTTATGTAGCAACACCGCCAGGAACAACAGTAAATGAGATAAAGTAAAAAAGGGCAACACCGTCGGGAACAACAGTAAATGAGGTAAAGTAAAAGTCTATTAAACACTAAAGTACAAAAACGAAGTAGAAAGTAACAGTAAACCGCAACACCGCCGGGAACACCGGCACACCGTGTCTACTAAACACTAAGAAACACTAAAGGAAAAAATACTATTCAGTAAGTACTGCGTCTAGTAAACAGTAAATCAGTAAAGGAGAGAGGACTAAACACTAAGGAAAAAGAATGGCAAGATCGCGTCAGCTGCGGAGCTCAGCTCGGAGCGAAATGAAGTGAATGAAATGAGGTGAATGGGAGGGGAGATGATCACGTGACTACCCCACCCGCCTTAACTCTCAATCCCTCCACAAACACAGTCTCTCAGATCTCAACTCTCCTTTATATAAATCAGTAAAGGAGAGAGGACTAAACACTAAGGAAAAAGAACAGCAAGACCGCGTCAGCTGCGGAGCTCAGCTCGGAGCGAAATGAAGTGGATGAACACAAACACAGTCTCTCAGATCCCAACTCTCCTTCATATATATAGATTTTATCATAAGAATAATCGCAGCTGAAAACCACTAATTACTGTATCACTCACGCCGACGACCAGAGAACATCCATCCATCCATTATCCAACCTGCTATATCCTAACTACAGGATCTGCTGGAGCCAATCCCAGCCAACATAGGGTGCAAAGCAGGAAACAAACCCTGGGCAGGGCACACACACACCCCAAGCACACACTAGGGACAATTTAGAATCGGCAATGCACCTAACCTGCATGTCTTTGGACTGTGGGAGAAAAGCAGAGTACCCGGAGGGAACCCACGCAGACAGGACCCGGGAAGTGAACCTGGGTCTTCTGAGTGCAAGGCAGCCGCGCTACCACTGCGCCACCGTGCCGAGAACAATAAATGCATAATACATAAGCTAAACTAATTATTAGTACAACATAATTTAAATACTATGAGATCAAATAAATTGCAATAATGCATATGCTAACCGAAATGTAGAGGTATCGAAACAGAAATCGGCAAAAGGCAGTTTTAAGCAAATTTTTCGCTGCAACGTTGTGTACTGGCAACTAAAGCAACTTGATGACGTAATACGGACTATATAAATTGCAGTACGGAACAGACAATGTTTAGTAGTTTAGAAAATTAATTTTAATGTCAAACAGTAACTAGTACATAAAATTTATTTCATGAAACGGCCGGCCCATGACCAGACCAGAGTCCGCGACCCACCGGGCATTGCCCAAATGCCGTAATGGCCAGTCCACCCCTGCCTGTAAGTACACCTCTTTTTCATTTTGAACGTTTGCCCGGGACTTTGCTAAACTCGCACGATCGCCTTCTTTTGAACAAGGCAATGCCCCGCTCGCATCGCCTCTTTTCCCGCAGCAGCAGAGCGCGACGGGCGACAGACCTCGTCCAATCAGATGGCACCCATTTCCCCATCCGCAATGCTGCATAAATCAGGCTTGCACGCAAGACCCGAACCGGCGAGAAGCCGCGTCTCCTCCGGAGATTTACTACACACCTGCCTCCATAAGGTAAGTGTGTCCGTGATCTCGACAGCTAATAAACACAGACGCGCGCACGCACAGCTAAGGCTATAAATAGCTATACCAATCTAGTGTGACACGTGTAGCTTTCATTTTCAGTGGTGCGCTGCATCACGAGGATAATTTAGAGTGGCTAAACGGTGTGGTCAAGACCACAACTGTATTATGAGCACATAAGGGAGCCCTCCTCTTACTTGTGATTGTGTGTATTTAAAGAAGAGTCCTGCAAACCAGTTTGGGGAAGAGCAACTGCCGGCGCGCAACGGGCCAGTCACTGCTGACCTCACACCGTCGGGAGCTGCAATGGCTGACATGACTGCAAGAAGAGAAGGAACTGTGAATGAAGACCGGGGCTGCAAAAACCAATGAAGGAGGTAAAATTATGGAGGAGGGCCAAGACCACTTTAACCAAAGGGGTCTGTTAGATCCTTCGAATCATCAGTTCAACGAAATCATGGGAATAATGATGTGTTTGAATAGAGTGTTGAATTCTGGGAGGCAAGCATATACTGAAAAGAACTCTGGGGAAAAAATCCAAACATGTTAAAACCAAGGGTGCCACAAAAACACAATCCTACCGGATGGCAGGGACTTCCAATTTCATCATCCTCTGGCAATATCTGCGCACTGTGCACATTTCCTTTAGAGGCCAGCATTGCTTTAATGGCGGGGCCCATCATCCAGGAATTTCCATTAATACAACGTCACCTTTAGTTTGAACCATTCCTGATGCTCCTGTAAATCTGCTGAGTATTCTTTCTTCCCATCTCCACCAGAACAAATCAACCATATACTGGATTTGTCCCCAGTGTCATCTCAAGCGTGGATCTTCTTTGTTGAAGGGGGAATATGTGGCTGCCTTCTCATGAAGAGCAGATGATTTGGAGTCAATGGTTCATGGTCATTGGGATCACAGTTAGGGGCCTACCACTAAGAATAGCTTCAACTTCCCACCAAACGGTTTACAGTTCTTCATCATCCAGCACTTGTTGTTTCAACACAGAATTAAGAGCCTCCTTTATGCTATACATTTGACATTCCCAAACTCCACCTTGATGGGATGCAGATAGGTTCCATTCCATTCCATTCATTAACCGCTGATCTGTCTTGGCTTAACGTTTCTTCTCTTGACCTGTGCTTCTTGTGACTCCTCTTGTTTTTCAGCCTTGTAAGGTTTGCTGCTTGCTTGTGCAAACCACCTTATTCCACTGTGGAGAATGTAGCATTTAGGACATGGCACTATAAAGGAATCAAGTACTGCTAGAGGAGCTGATGACAATGATAAAGAGTTGGGGTACCAGCCTGGTCACCCCTGTGGCCTGCAGGGGGTGCACTGGCTCCCCAAACCTGACAGAGACAGACACAGTTCAGCAACACAAATGGGCTTTATGTAGCTGTGGGAAATGCTTTCTGTCTTGTTTCCCACTAACACCAAAGCACAGCACAGCTAAGCACAAGTAATATTGAACACACAGCACTTTCTTTTCTTCTTCTTCTTCTTCTTCTCTCAGTCTCTGTCTTCCACCTATCAGCATCTCCTTCCCCACTCTGGCTCCTGGAGCAGTGTCAGTGGGATTCTTTTATGCTACACATGGGAGTACTTCCAGTGGTCTTAAAGTACTTCAGGTTGAGATGGTAGACCAATGAGACAGAACTCTGCAGCACCCATGGAACCCAACACGGCTGTATGGAACTCCATTCCCCCATGGAGATCTGTGGAAATCTGTGGTGCTGTAGCCACCCAAAGGGGCTGCCATTAATGCTCCAGAGGAAGTAATGCCCTATGTCTGCTCTCTCCCCTGGTCATTCAAGTGCATAGGTGTCCCTGCCAAGAGAGGTCCCTGGCTGTCCGTCACACCCCGTATAACTGGTTTTGTAAAATAAACAAAATTACACACAGTTATTGAAGAGTCATCTTTGCAGAGGCAAGTTCAAAATGGAACTGTGCCAAGATGGTGGAGCTTCCAATTTTGGGCTCTTCTGACCGGACTTGCTGAGTCTCACTTGTTTAGAGGTTCTCTGGTTGCTACTCAAACACCCGAGGGTCGCATCTTCTTCCACCGAGCACAGGACTTCGGGAGGGATGCACATGGAGCAGTGAGGGATGAAGGGGACACCAGCCACTTAACCACCTAACACCTCTCTCTCTCTCTCTCTCTCTGACAAGACAAGGTGGGTCCAGGTGGACAGACATTGGAAGTGACACCAGAGGTTTTAAAGCCATCAATCATTCAGATTACAGAGGGACTACAACCAGTGGCGTAGCCAGCTTTCTGAAGGCCCCTCTGAGGTGAGCCCCTCCTGTCTAGCATAACTCTTAGTCATTTTTTCACAACTAGATCCTATGGGCCAGCTGGACAGTGGTGTCCAGGACTGTGTCACTATCATAATCACACGCTGGTGACAGACAAACCACCTCTCCAAATGGAATTTGTAATAACGTTTTTAATCGCTTTATTACAGCAGCTGTAAGTTTGCAAAAATAAAATAAATTGTGGGAACGGAATGTGGGAGGTGTGGGTAGTAGTAGTACATAAATATAAGCAAGATGTGGACCCGCTTATTTTTCCAAGACAACTTTGTGAAGAAAGATGATTCAAATGTAATACAAGCAAGGAAGTAGAAACTGTTCTGGGCTATAAAATAAAGCGATTTCAATTTGTAGCAAATTAAAACGACAACACCAGCTGACAGGATACGACTACACCATCGACCTGTTTTACACAAGTTCTGAGAAAATGGACGTCATAAGGTGGTGACGCTCGCAAATTCTCACAGTAGTGACACTAATGCACAGTACGCCATACAATTAAAAAGATTACAGATTTGTTAAACTGTTAAAGCTTACAAAAATGGAGCTCACCGACAAGTCACAAATCATATTACTTATCATATCAATAGCACCTTAAAATACTCGCTTGAGTGCCTTCTGTCGTGCAAAATTCTCAGCAATGTTTCACACATCACGTTGTCTGACACGCTCGTTTCGAACTGAGAGTCCAGCCAAGCCATGTGGTCGAAATTTAACATCTTATTAAAGAAAGAAACATCCTCCGACACTGCGGTTCTCAAACTGTCGTATTTCGTGCCAACCACCCCTTTCTACCTGGAATAATTCTGAACTCCCTGCATAATATAAGACAGATGAGAAAAGCCCATGATACAACTAACAAAGGTATGATACTCGTGCGGTGTCGCGGTATTATATCATTTTTACTTCCATAAGATTTGCATGTGTTCGGCTAACTTCGATGAAATATTTGATGAAATTTATTTTTTTAAAGTGCTTTAATAACTGTTAAAATGCCTTGTGTGGTTTTTAGCAGTAATTCTAATCCCAAAAACAAAGAAATTATTTATTCTTATTTAATTATTTTTTATGTAAAGAAACGATTGAATATGTTTTAATTTTTAAAACTCTCGTAAACGAGGACACCGAAGAAGTCAATCTGCGCGAGACGAACGTATTTTTTTTCGTCCGACAAATATTATACCCCTATTAGTTGTATCATGAAAATAACCTAATACGCAGTAAATTATTGAATTCAATTTGGCAATATTGGCTACACGGCCAATGTGGTGCAGTCGCGCCGCATTATCACCTGATCTACTGTTACCCGGATGTTCGCGACAGATACCGATACGTCTCGAACTTTCTGGATTGAGAATACGCGACTGTAAAAGCAGCAGCAGCGGCACCTCTCGTCATTGAAACAAACTTCAAATAGAAAAGGAGCTCAGAGTGTCTCTCGAATATCAAACCAAACCTGGACAGGCTGTGTACTTTAAAGCAGGCACATATTAGGTATTAGATCTATGCCTTAGAAATGTTTTATTTTAATTTTAGTTTTAATGCATTCGTTGTGATTATATGCTTGCAAATTTAAATTTGAAATAAAAATGTAAAAAATTCATTTTGATGTCTTGTTCATTTATTCGACAACCCCCCACCTTGTACAGCCCCACAGTTTGAGAACCGCTGCTCTAACAGGACAATTCAGTAATCGGGCAGGAGAAGAGCTCTTCATGAGATCTTTTAATGACTCCTCGGCAAAATGCCTTGCAGGGAGTCGTCTTCAAAATCAGCCTGTTACAGCCTGGTCAGCATGGTCAGAGAAACAAAGGATATAGAGGTTCATTTTATAAACTGCTGAATTTACATACCGTGTCAATCAATGCATACATTTTACTCTGGTTGGTTCATTGGTTTACACGCAAATATTTATATAAAATAAAAGTCTATCATATCATATTCTGGGCGGCACGGTGGCGCAGTGGGTAGCGCTGCTGCCTCATAGTTAGGAGATCTGGGTTCACAAATAATATCCCGGGTCCTCCCTGCGAGGAGTTTGCATGTTCTCCCCGTGTCTTTGTGGGTTTCCTCCCACAGTCCAAAGACATGCAGGTTAGGTGCATTGGCGATCCTAAATTGTCTCTAGTGTGTCCTGTGGTGGGTTGGCACCCTGCCCAGGACTGGTTCCTGCCTTGCGCCCTGTGTTGGCTGGGATTGGATCTAGCAGACCCCTGTGACCCTGTAGTTAGGATATAGCGGGATGAATAATATATTCTGGTTCTTCTTATACCTTTTGAATTGAGCCACCACCCTTGAATTTCCTGTGCATATAACGACTGTCCATTCTCGTTTATAGGACATCTGCTGATTCCTTAGTCATCCTTCAGCACATTTTGTATATTACATCAGCCTTTCTTCTGGTACATTGTTATTTACTTGACCATCTCACTATTTTTCCTAAACCAGATCTTATATTTCTGTCTATATTTTGTTGTTCACTTGACCACTATTTGGTTTCCCTAATTTATTAACCCTTTATGCTATTTCTTTAAGATGAATGCTGTGTTACCCTAAAATGATTCTTCCAGAGCCACAAAGTCTGTCTTGCGACATGGCGCTTATGAGGTCGTTTCTGATGAGTGTTATCTTGGAGGACAATCGTTCACACGCAGAAGCAGCCACTGCTATGGTCAGCGTTAACATGTAAACCGTGCAAATGTCATTGAAAGTAGATGACAGTGCCCAGTGACCTATCAGCAACAGCTCAGCTACTTCGAAAACAGTCGACTTTGGTTGACAGGATGGATTGAAGAAATGCGCAAAATGACAACAACTGAGCGGAAATCACCGGTGAAATGTCGGTGCTATAGCGTTCAACGAGATCTGCAGTAACATACAATTCGTCGTCAGCCAGCGAGGTAACAAGGCATTGAACGTTGAAGCCACTGCATCGAGACTGTGAAACTATTGTTTTACTTATTACTTTTTTTTTTTTTTTTTAATCTATATGGGCCCCCCAAGCTTGTAGGCCCTTGTGTTTTTGCACAATCTGCACAGTCCATTGCTACGCCAGTAGACACAGCGCCAACCCCCGGTAGAATTGCAGTCACTAAAGCACCTACAGTGCATTAAAGACTTACATGTGTTCAATTGTTTTGCTTCATTTGAACAATTGCCTCAAAATAACAAAGTTCTTCCATTACCTTCAAGTCTGCACTTCTGTTTGGAGGGAATTGCCATCTATTCTCTCTGTCTCTGTCTGAGCCTTCACCCCACTGACACCCCAACTCCAGAGGTGTCCCGATTCCCAGGTTCACATTCATAGAATACGGAGCTCCATTTTCAAGTCTTCAGCCTTCATCTCTTGCTGTTATGAACCACCTATTAAGTCAGTGCCCGCTTGTAGTTCATAGCTGGACGGCGCTCAAGATGCCCCAAAACACAGATAAAGCACAAAGAAATTTGCAACCAAAATCGCCAATGTTTATTTTAGGATGTGTCATAATCCAGTATTTATTGGTTAGATAAAGAAAAAAAATCCGCAAGAGGTGTCATTAAAAGGTAAGCAATCCATAAAAATAATATGCAAAAATCAAGCGAAACAAAATAGTCATATTTAAAAAACGGACAAATTCAATAAATAATTGAAAACTTTTATGTACAGTAGTTACAGGCAATAATTGATCCAATGGCTCTGTAGCAGCCAAAACCTCGCTCTCTCTCTCTCTCTCACTCCAGTTCTGAAGCGCTCCCAGAATCTAGCAGACAGCCAACAGCAATAGCGACACCTAGCGTCACCACTGAGTTGCCCAACTTAAGGCCTTTTCAGCGTTTCCTACAGGGTCATACCATTCTTATAAGGGGGGTGATCCATTCCATTATCCTCACTTTATTCCTACACATAAACTAACTTATCTATATTTCACACATCCCCTGGGATTATTAATACTTATTTATATAAAAGAAAAACATAAAATCCACGAAGAAGTAAAGTAAAACTTCTACCACCCTCGCACTGCGACTGCTGTTCCCCTTCCCCATTTCGATCCCTTTTACAGGTGCGAAATCAGCAGCTTAGCGGCTTTCTGCAGCGTAGAGGGAGTGAGGACGGAGACGCGCGCGCGCGAGCGAGAGAGAAGGACTGCAACAAGGGAAAGCCCGCCAACCCGGTAAGTGAAGGCATATTATGAAATCTAAAAATGAGATTATTGATAGAATTATGCTCTAACATTAATCGTGTAATTAATTTTGCAATACTGTACCTGTCAACGCCACGCTTTTGGTTAAACGGTGGCCGCTACTGTTTTTTTTAGCTCAAAAGAACCGGCAAAGGACCGGTGACGGTTCCACTACCGTCACAGTGGCATCTTTTATTTTTTCTTCAGCAAATGTTTGAAGAGGAAACCTCCTGTCACAGCAGTCTACTAAGGGACAGTGCCGTGGGCAGGTCACGGGACAGAGACAGAAAAAAACTGCTGAATTAATCCTAACATTTACTCTGGTTGGTTCTTTGGCTTACACTGCCTGAATATTTATTTTGATTGGTTCGTTGGCTTGCACCATCAAACATTGACTGCTGATTGGCTCATCAACTAAATCAGGGGTGTCGAACTCCAGGCCTGGAGGGCCGCAGTGGCTGCAGGTTTTCATTCTATCCCTTATCCCTAATCAGTGATCAGTTTTCACTGCTAATTAATTTCTTTTCCTTCATTTTTATCGCCCTGTTTTTTTAAGGATTCAGCCCTCTGAATTTACTCCTTTCTTCATTAAATGACAGCCAAACAGAAATGAGATGTGAATTAGTCGACAGATGACCGGCTAAACTGGGGATTCAAACCCCAACCAGTTTCTTAATGAGAAGCTGATTCTTGCTGTTAATTAAACCCGTTTTTTAATTCCACAACTTGTTACTGCTCTCATTCTTCCACAGCAGACATTTTCAAAGCTGTTGATTTTTTTCTGTTTTTTTTTAAAAAGCCCACAAAATGTTTTGGTGAGTAGATCAGCCTTACTGACACCGTCGCCTCTCTTTATTTTCAGATATTGTGTTATGGGCACAGGTGACTGGTCATGTGTTGGCTCGTTTTGCGTCTTATTATTCTTTGGCTGATAATTAAGGAAAAAGAGACAACTAAGGGGCCTGAGTCAAGTTAATTAAAACTTCAGGGAAAAGAAGTGAATTAGTAGCCAAAACAGGTCACTAATGAAAAAGATGGTTAGAATGAAAACCTGCAGCCACTGCGGCCCTCCAGGACCGGAGTTTGACACCGGTAACCTAAATAAGTCTAATTTCTACTATATTCTTGTTCTTCTCAAACGTTTCTTAAGTTCAGCTTTTACTCTTTTTTTATGGAATTTTCTGTATACTTGACAACTGCCAAGTCTTAACTGTGCACATGACACGTAGTCACTTCTTAATCCCCCTTAGGACATTTTATCTGTTTACCCAACCACTTCATTAGTCTCTTGATGCAATTTCTAATACAAATGCTGTGTCTTGTTCTTTTGGCTGCTCCCGTTAGGGGTTGCCACAACGGATCATCCTTTTCCATATCTTCCTGTCCTCGTCATCTTGCTCTGTATTAATGTTGACTGCATACCAAAACCTTGTTACCCCTAAAGAACTGTATTACCCTTTGATTGTTCTCTTTATTCTCTCACAGCTGCTGCCCCGTCACATGCATTGGATCCCCGTTTGGATTCTCTCAGACATTTGATTTGTGACCACAAAGGGGCACCAGTGAGCTCAAAACCCAAGACACAGTAAAGCGCCAGACGTTTTAGAATAAAATAAAAGGATTTTTATTCTTCCCAAGCACCTCTTCACAATCCTCCAATAATCGGCCACAGTGACAATACAAATAAATTCACTAATTCATCCTCCTTCCGCCCACCCTAGTTGAGTGTTACCCTCTGCTGTCTGTGATATCCCGTGTAGTGGGAAAGTAGGCCACAGCCTACACTCTGGACATCTGATAGATCATGAGCCGAACAGGATCAGCGGAGAGAAGAGATACAGATAAAAAATGAACGGGGAAAGGTGCAAATGTATTTACAAGAGTGCTGTACAACAAAAACGCAGTAATGGCAGGTGGGCTTTGTTTCGTAATCCTTCAGCACTGACACTCTTTCAGAAGTAAATAAAAACATAAAAAAGGAAAAATATGGTGTATATACAAAAAACAGTGCATGCCTACAAATGAAGGTAGTCTTCTGTTATCTCAGGCTCAACAGAAAAAGAAGAAAAAAAAAGGAAAAGAGCAAAAACAAGTATGTGTGTTTGTGTGTGTGTATATATATATATATATACACAAACACACACACTTGTGTATATATATAAGAAGAACAAAAACAAATGCACCAAACCCAAAATCAAAACTATCCAACACCAGATAAGTGTATACTGTATATACCTCCACCAGAAGTGAAACAAAGTGCTGGGAATATTTAAATAAGTTGAATTTATTAAGCACAACAGCGCCATCTGGTGGCATTTTGCGGTTTGTCCCTTCTTAATTCCTCTAAACCTTCTCTCTTTTATTATCTGCGCGTCTTTATGTGAGAATCAGTTGCTTTTCAGGACTTTTCACTTATGGGTGAAAATAAAATTTCCGAGTGTGTCTGTTCATTTCTGAGTGTTTATTTCTGGATTTGTTTTCAGAGATGTCCCCGTTTCCTCTTTTTTGACTTTTTCATGTTGTCATAAATGAGATCCGCCTCTTCATTCCAGGTAACTGTTCTTCTGTCTTCATGACTTCTGGTTGTGTTTCATTGTCTCTACTCTTTCACCTTTTGATGTACTTTAAATGCTTTATTAGTTTTCCTTTTATAAATCATTCTGATTAGAGATCTTACAGATTTATCTTGACTTTCAGAAA
>JANRMT010062807.1:3810734-3823659 GCA_026402145.1 Polypterus bichir lapradei
ATACATAAATACAAAAGCAATTAGATGAAATAAATGAAAATTTAACCTCACTTTCTTTTTTAATAACGTCTTCGTTTTTCACAATCGTAGATACCGTCGTTCTTGGCATACAGTAGCCAAGTCCCGGATATTCATGCCACGTTCATACTTTTCAACAATCAATTCAAATTTACGTGAAAAAACACAAAATTGTGTGAAAATTCACATAGAGGGCGGCACGGTGACGCAGTGGGTAGCGCTGCTGCCTCGCAGTTAGGATACCCGGGTTCGCTTCTCGGGTCCTCCCTGCATGGAGTTTGCATGTTCTCCCCGTGTCTGCGTGGGTTTCCTCCCACAGTCCAAAGACGTGCAGGTTCGGTGCATTGGCGGTCCTAAATTGTCCCCAGTGTGTGCTTGGTGTGTGTGTCGGTGTCCTGCGGTGGGCTGGTGCCCTGCCCGGGGTTTGTTTCCTGCCTTGTGCCCTGTGCTGGCTGGGATTGGCTACAGCAGACCCCTGTGACCCTGTAGTTAGGATATAGCAGGATCATGGGTGGATGGATTTACATAGAGTTATAGCGCGGGTTGTTCACTGAATGCTAGCAACTGGCGTACTGACGCTCGTGGGCAGTCGTGGTTTTGTCTCGAGAGAGGTAAACAAGGGTAGCGCGTGGTGTTCTAGCACACGAGTCGCATTCCAAACAAGGGTTGTATACCAAGCAAAATTTTTCACGTCCAAACAGGACGTATACCAAGTTGGACTTATTCCAAAGTGGACGTATACCGAGGTACCACTGTATATCAAAATTAACTGCAAATTATAAATTTAATTGACTTGATTGTAATCATTCTGTGGCAATATATAACGGTGCACGGAACGGCCAAACTATTCCAAATACCGCAGCTGCTTTACTGTTGTTACTCTCAGTGCACCACTCGGAGTATTTCAACCCACTGTATCTGTTTGTGGTATCACTGCTGCACAGCAGTTGATCGGAAAGCTCTGCAGTGGGTTGTGTCGAAAGCAGAGAGGATTATCGGGATACAGCTTCCATCCCTGGAGGACATTTATAACACATGCTGCCTAAAGAAAGCCACCAGCATCTACAGGGATTCCACACAGGCATACCGCAGTCTATTTGAACTCGTTCCTGCCTGGCACTTGATGCTTGCTGGGATTGTTGCGAACCTGGATGGATGGAATAATTAAACATGTAAAATGAAGACTTTTCAATGTTGCATAAAAGTTTTTAAGAATCGGCATTCTAAACTTAGAGCTGGTTTACATTTATTACAGAGCTTATTGTGTGGCGATTGGTGACATGGAGAAAGAAAATGGAAGGACGGCAATTGGGGGTTTGCCACGTTTGACAGAGACCGTACTGCTGCTTTAAATTATTCCACTCGGGGTCGCACGTGCGCCACAGCAAGCATCTTGAGGGTGATAGGAGCAATCCCTGAATGGGGTGCCAGCTTACTGCGCCACCATGCCCCCACATGTTGAATACACACTTTAAGGCGTTTCATCCTGGAAATGATATCAAGTATACATTTTACTATTCTAAAATGTTCAGAGAGCTGTAATATTGTGAATGTAATGTATTCTGTGTGGCAATCGGTGCCTGTCTGCGAAAGAGAAAGGCCGTTTAAGAAGCACGTAGTGATTAATGTTACTTTAGTTACTATGGGATTTGAGAAACTCACGTAAATTAAACATTGATTTTAAGATCGATTTTACGATATTCTACTTTAATGACAAAATAAACTACAAGATTAAAGTGGAAATTTAGAGATTAAAGTCGACATTTCAACCTTTTTTCTTCATTGTGTCCCTATTTTTTTTTTCCTTTTCTCTAATATACTTCCATATGACACTCAGACGGTGGACTGGGACTTGCCTTTTAACCGCGACTTTGATATCTGACCATTTCTTTTTTATTTCGGGCACCGTGCGAATTTCCGAACTTGAACTTTCGAGTGTCTCCACCACTCTGTATTATTGTTGTTTATACCACTGCTTAAGCCAACAAATAGTGTTTTTCTACATTTTATGCTTATAGTATCTGGACTGTATTGGCAATAGATATCTCAATTTTTAATCCTCATATGCCGCTGTGTGGGGGCTTGTTTTGTTTTGGACGTGCTCTGTCTCTAGATATGTCCGAGGACTGGGACTTTGTGAAGTGGGGTCCAGCCTCACATGGGGAGGCAGAAACTATGGGGGGAGAGAAAGAGAGCAAGCTATATCTAATCCAGCGTTTCTCAACCTTTAAGTATTTACAACCCAAGTTTTCATAACAGTTTTAATCGCGCCCCCCTAATGTTTTTTTGAAACCCTAATAAAATTTATTCCTATATTTTTTGCGGCCGATACACCACTACAAGTTTTATTATACCTACTTAACTTTTATTGACATTTATCTAACTCTAAGTTAATTTGTTTTGGCTTCAATAGATGTATTATTCATATTTTTGATTCTTGTTTTCTTTTTTTTCACATCTTCGCGCCCCACAGATTGAGGACCATCTAATCTATCCTTTTAATGATAAGTGCCAAAATAACAATAGGCTTCATGGCAACTCCTGGGAAAATTGGACATTTAGGTCAAAGCTGTCTCATTTTCAGTCAAGACTACAAATTGACATCGAAAACTCAAAATCAATGTCTCCATGACCGGGCAGTTAACTTTGTGAGCTGGAATGTTAAAGGTCTGAATCATGAATTAAAGAGAAAGAAAGCATTCTCTCACCTAACGAAACACTACTTCTTCTTTCGGCTGCTCCCATTAGAGGTTGCCACAGCGGATCATCTGTCCGCATATGGATTTGGCAAAATTTTACACCGGATGCCATTCCTGACGTAACCCTCCCCATTCATCCGGGCTTGGGACCGGCACAAAGAAACACACTGATTTGTGCATCCTCTAAAATAGTATTTTTTACAGGAGACCCACTTACTAAGCAAGGATCAGTTCCGGCTGAACAGAGACTGGACTGGCCGAATGTTCCATTCTAGTTTTACAAAGAAAACTAGAGGTGTGGGAATTCTTATCCATAGAACAGTCTCATTTGTGGTATCAGATGTAATATCTGATCCTGAAAAGAGATATGTGATTGTCATGGGCAATTTATTTAACTGTAAAGTGATTTTGATAAATGTTTATGCACCCAATGTCGATGATAGGGAATTCATGCAAAATGTATTTGCTTCTATTCCCAACGTGAACACTCATAAAATTTTAATGGCTGCGGACTTTAATTGTGTTTTAAACCCACTCTTAGATAGGACTCCTGTCACAGGGGCGTGCCATCTAACACTGCAAGGGCAATTACACAGTTTTTAACAAACCACAACTTATCAGACCCCTGGAGGATTCTAAACCCGAACTCAAGAATATATTCTTTCTACTCACCAGTGCATCATTGATACTCAAGAATTGATTATTTCTTTATAGATAATAATTTCTTGTCTACGATTAAATCTTGCAAGTACAGCGCTATTGTTATTTTTGACCATGTCCCTTTGATCTGGGAGCTAAAATCATTATGTGTACTCTTTCCAGCAAACTCTCAAGAACACAATATAAGATTGGACACCTTCCATCTTATTATTGCAGATCAGTTTAAACACCTAGGGGTAAATATCACAAGTAAGCATAAAGCTCTTTGTCAACACAATTTCACCGTCTGTATGGAAAGAGTTAAGCAAGACTTGCTATAGATAGTCAACCCTTCATCTCACTCTAGCTGGAAAAATTAATTAATATCCTTCCTAAGCTTCTTTTTTTATTTCAAAACATTCCAATATACATCAATAAATAATTTTTTAAGCAATTAGATTCAACCATAACCTCATTTTTTTGGAACTTAAAACATCCACGTATCCAAAGAGCGACCCTACAAAGGCGACATGGCTCTACCTAACTTTCAGTTTTATTACTGGGCAGAAAACATACAAACTATAAAAAACCCAGACATGGACACAAATAGATGAACAGTCACAGGCTTGGTCCGCAATAGAAGTAATATCCTGCAGTACTTCTTTATATTCCCTGTTTTGTGCCCCAATAAATGCAAATTATCGCCAATATACTAACACCCCAATTGTGCTTCTCTCGCTTAGAATATGGAAGCAATGTAGAAAGCATTTCCAGATGGAGAATCTTTTATCGGTGGCACCTCTGCACGATAACCACCGTTTTCAGCCCTCACAAACATATGCAGTTTTTAATATCTGGAAAACATTTGGGATTAACTTGCTTAGAGATCTTTATATAGACAACGTCTTTGCATGCTATGAACAATTACATTCCAAATGTAACTTTCCGGCTACACATTTCTTTCACTATCTTCAAATTAGGAACTTTGTTAAACAGAACCTGGCCAAGCACATCTGTCTCGCTTAAAACTTTCCAAAATGTTTCCAGGGCGAGATCCAACCTGCGAACGTTGCAACCTAGTCCCAGCCTCACTGGGTCACATGTTTTGGTCCTGCACCAAATTAACATCATTCTGGACCAAAATGTTTAAGTGCCTTTCAGACAGCCTTGGTGTCACAATCCCTCCTACCCCATTAACAGCTGTGTTTGGGGTTCTTCCAGATTAGTTTAAAATGGAGAAGGACAAACAAACTGTGATTGCATTCACTACACTTTTGGCACGCAGACTTATTCTGCTAAACTGGAAGAATCCAAACTCTCCTCTTTTAAGTCAGTGGGAAACCAATGTTTTATACTATTTGAAATTGGAAAAAATCTAATTCTCAGTGAGAGGACCTGTACAGATTTTTTTCAAAACCTGGCAGGATCTAATCAATAATATTTTAGAATAAGAAGGAGAAATTCTCTCCTCCTTCTCCATTCATCTCTGTTGCCCTATTAAACTCATCAATTTAGGCATGTTTACAAGCTTTAAGTATTACTCCGTTGGCCATGCTCTCTTTCTCAGGGGTGGAGTTTGATTTGTTTTCAATCCATTTTTTTGTAAAAATTGATTGATTTGTATGGAATGATTACAATAAAATTAAAAAAATAAATAAATAAAAATAAAATCATTATGCCCCAACAAATAGTGTTTTTCCCTTTCTCATTTGCTGAAATTCTTTTTTCCCCCCAGTGCTTTTACCTTTTTTTCTTTTCACAAAACGCTGAACTTAAGAGACTATTTATATTGATTTGCCTATTCAAAGGGGCATAATTCTGGGAGGAGTAGGAGTGGGGCAGCAGGAGCGTTACATTTCATGCTAACCAGGATTTATGGAACTGAAGCGTGTGCAAGTTGGCTTACGCATAGTTTTGTGCATCTACATTTTTTTCGTGCATGCACACATTTCCTCTTTTTTCCATATGCCATGTTTCAGTGTGAATTCTAGGCACGGTGTCATATATATGAAGATGTCACACTGTCACTATAGTGTCGAGGCAGGCAATGTGCGCCTTTTAATCCATGGAGATATGCAGCCAGTATGAAGGACTTTTGTGGGCTTCTTTTCATATATCATTTTAACCTTGACGAGTTCTCTCATCTCAGTCTTGTACAACAAAGTCCACTAAACAAAGATTCTCATCAACAGGTGAGGTGCTACTTCATTGCAGTACTTATTGCTTACGAAGAAAGGTCACTAAATATGTTGTATAGTTACTGTTTTTACTCGTGTACCACGCGCCCTCGTGTAAGACGTGCACCCTAATTTTTACAAAGAAAATCGTGAAAATCATTTTGCCCCGTGTACGACGCGTGTTGTGATTGTATAGGAAGCGTTTAGAGAAAGAGGGAGTGTGAGTGAGCGAGAGAGAGAGTGAGAGAGTGAGCCCAAGCAGAAGTAGTAAACATTACAGAATTACATTTCCTCATGTATGATGCGCACCTGATTTTCTAATGCTAATTTTCGGGAAAAAATGTGCACATGGTACACGCGTAAATACGGTATTATAAAATCTCATGTATTTACAGTGCATTACTTTTTCTTCTTTTGTATGAAAAACTGCACATGTTATCAAATCCTAGGCCCATATACTGTATGACCCTTCATAAAACTGACCAGAAACACAAATTTCATAATGTTTTGGTGTTTTATAAAAATGTGTTTATCCCTTCATGTGCTGTGAAGTTAGGAACATCCGGGCGCGCCCCCCCCGCTTTCCTTGATGAGACCCCAAAGATATGTGGTATGAGAAGAGACCACTGCACCACCCAATCACACAGTATCAAATATGCACAGCAAGTCACTGAATTAAAACTAAACAGGCACTTCATTTATACGTATCTGTTACTGGATTGCATGCTGCACACTATTTTCTGTTTCGGTGTATGATTGAGCCCTGGAATGGCACAGAATTTTGCTCCTTGTCTTTATAACTAATGCTGCTGTGATAATCGCTGGCTCTGCGTGACTCTAAATTTACCCCTCAGCCCATGCTGGATTAAATGCATACATATAACTTTTTCAATTTTTTTTTTACCTGATGACATACTATGCACGTGTTTAAGCTCTTCCTCACCTGTCGCCAGATGGCTGGAGTACACGATGCACAATGTTACACCGACTGCAGCAGGCTACATCTTTGTCTCATAAGTAACTCTGGCATCGATTCCCTGTGCAGCTCACTCCTTTAGGGCTTCCCAAATGTGAAATGTCCTGTGGCCTTTTAGACTCCTGGTCTCTGTGAAACACGTGACACATTCAGAACAGCCGCGAAAATTTTTATCAGTGTGAATTCTTTAATGGCTATGAAGTCTACTGCAGTTTGAGAATCATTTACTACATTCCCTATAACAATAAAGCTCCTCTCCACTGTAGATTCTTAAGTGTCCATAGAAATTATTTAAAAGTGACAATCCTTTACAACATTTAGAGCGGCAATAAGGTTTTTCTTCAGGAACATCATCTGCCACGTTCACAAATCCAGAATAGTGTGCATTTGAATGTGACTCTGAAAACTGTGCTTATGGGAGAATCTATTCCCACATTCAGAACAGCAATATGGCTTCTCCCGAGCATGAACTCGCATGTGCCCTACAAGATTGCTACTGTGGGCAAAACATTTTCCACACTCAGCACAGCCATACGGCTTTTCTCCGGTGTGGATTCTTTTATGTGTTTGGAGACTGGAACTGTTAGAAAATTGCTTGCCACATTCCAAACAGCAATATGGCTTTTCTCCAGTGTGAATTATTGCATGTCTCTGAAGATTGCTACTTTTAATGAATCTTTTGCCGCATTCAGGACAGCAATATGGCTTCTCTCCGGTATGAATTCGCGTGTGCCTCAGGAGATCACTACTTTTAATGAATCTTTTTCCGCATTCAGCACAGCTATATGGCTTATCTCCAGTGTGAATCTGAGTGTGCACACGAAGGCTGCTGCTTGCGGTAAATCTCTGTCCACATTCAGAACAGCAATATGGCTTTTCCCCAGTATGAATTATTGCGTGTCTCTGAAGATGGCTGCTTTGAATGAAACGTTTACCACATTCAGAGCAGCAATATGGCTTTTCTCCGGTATGAATTCTTACATGTGCCTGAAGCCAGCTCTTATGAACGAATCGTTTGCCACACTCAGAACAGCAATACGACTCTGGTCTTTTATGAGCGGCTTTCTGATCTTTACAGTCAGACTTGTTTTTAAAAGTTTGTCCACACTCTTGTCCATCACCCAAATCCTCTTGCTCTGTGTTATGCCTTTGTGGTTGGTCAGTTCTGATGGTTTCTCCCACAGGAAGAAAACTACACTGGAAAGCACCTCCTGTCAAAGTCTCTGATCTTCTTGTTGATTTCTCCCTCCTCTTCTTCTTGTCCTGTTTCTGTTCCAGTTTGCATTCAAGAGAGGGCTCAGCAGATACAGATAAGGGGAAGCTGACATTCTCATGAAAATCTGCAATGATACAAAGAGTTGAGTTAAACATTGTAAAATAAATAAAATCCTAATATGAAATAGGTGGCACAGTGGTTGGTGCTCCTGCCTTACCCTTCAGTTCCATTCATAGATTATTTCAAGGAGAGCACATATGAAATGGAAACTCTGCTAATTAAGTCTGCCTTGAACAAGCCTTGCTTTCAAATCGAAGCTCAGCTGGTTCCACAAACACAAAGTGTTTACGATGAAATTAAGATGGCTGAGGCAATCCATGATTGTGTCTGCACTCGTGACATTTAAGAAGTCCTGACATCTGCTTGTTGAGAATCACAATGAGAGCTCAAAGAGACATGGAGAAGAGTGCGGTATCAGTACCTGTGACTTTAAATGTGAACCTGATGGGATGTATGGTGCATTATGGGACAGATGAATATGTACAATTGTGCTATTGTCACTTGATAAATAATAACACAAAGTAAACGTGCCTGCTATTAAGAAAGCGAGAGGATGTATGGCATTTTATAGTAGTCCAGTGTCTGAGTACATTACAGATTTGAATTAAACGTAATGACGTTTAAATAAACGTTATGAAACTGTCCTTTGAATTGTATAGCAAGTCAGAATGTCAGACTGCAAATACTTAAAACAATTAAGTATGTGGAATTATGTGACTGTGACAAGTGAAAACTGTACACAAGAACATGCTTCAGAGTGACCAGAATGTTCATGGATGTGCAGACATCTACAAGTGCATTTCGTAAACTGCTATGACATCGATAAAGGTGTAGGAGTGAGGTGAGCTGAACCAGGAGACTCAATTAAGGGCACTGAAAAGACACAAGGAAGTGCAGGAAAACCAAATGCAAACAAAACCCAAGGAAGAGACAAAATAATAGAGAGAAAGAGTAGCAAGGATCAAAACCAAAATAATAGAGAGAAAGGGTAGCAAGGATCAAAACCAAAATAATAGAGAGAAAGGGTATCAAGGATCAAAACCAAAATAATAGAGAGAAAGGGTAGCAAGGATCAAAATCAATAATAGAGAGAAAGGGTATCAAGGATCAAAACCAAAATAATAGAAAGAGTAGCAAGGATCAAAACCAAAATAATAGAGAGAAAGGGTATCAAGGATCAAAGCCAAAATAATAGAGATAAAGGGTAGCAAGGATCAAAACCAAAATAATAGAGAGAAAGAGTAGCAAGGATCAAAATCAATAATAGAGAGAAAGGGTATCAAGGATCAAAGCCAAAATAACAGAGAGAAAGAGTACAATGGATCAAAACCGAAAAAATAAAGAGAAAGAGTAGCAAGGATCAAAACCAAAAAAACAGAGAGAAAGGGTAGCAAGGATCAAAACCAGGAAAGTAACACACTCTATAATTGTTTTAGGTATCCACAAAGTTGGACAATAAATAATTACAAACATCAACTAATTATACCGTTACGGGAGTAACAACAGGAATTGTGACTACTGGAGCTGTGCCACATGAAAACAGACATTGCAATTAGCAACGAAACATTAACACTTGGAAGCAAAACAAAAATGGCATGACATTAAATAATAATAAAAAAAAAAATCCACATTTAAATAAGAGTTTTATTTAGTTAATTAATATTTGGATTCATGAGACAACCAAAAAGAGAACTACAGCTTCATTCACAGGCATAGTGTCGCACTGCGACTAGCGGGGGCCATGCCACTTGAAACCTCACATTGCGGTTAGCAAAGAAGTCACGAAGCGGAAGCACTGGAAGCAAAACAAAAAAGGTGCCATGAAAAAATAACCACATTTAAATAGAACATCTTTAATCAATCAATTAAATAAATGAATGAAATAATGTCTGGTGACACAACTAAAAAGAAAGTTACAGCTTCATCCACAGGTGTGGTGCCCCCCTGTCACTCCTGCTGATTAGTGCGCCCTCGTCAGAATGGCTGACTGCATAACACGACTGTCCACACACGTGAATGTCACTTTAAAGGACTGAGCTGTGCTCTGATGCCATTAATGATTTGTGTCTTACACAGTCGGCCTCTAATGAGCCAGCCGGTGCCGTTATTCACACGTCAGTGTGGTCTCTTGTGCCAGTGATGTTTGGGAAGACCACAGAACATCATTTAGTGCAGGGGTGGGCAATGTTGATCCTGACAGGTGGAGCTGATGAAGTGCGTCTATCATGTGAATTCAACCCAAACTCAAGTTCAAGCCCTTCCATGTCTAGTGGTCACTGTTGCCCCCTCACTCTTTGCTATTTTCACAACTCTTACTAATTCTTTTTTATTTATTTTTTTTTCTTTTAACCGTGCCCTGCAGTGGACGTGTCATCTTCAGTGGTGGACTCGACCCCAAAGCTTTGTCTAATTTGGTTAACACTCACCAGAATGGAGTAACGGAAAGGACATCTGACCAACAAAGGTGGCAATCTGGGGCATGAATTTGAGTGCTCGTTGTTGGTTTTGTTTTATTTGATGCTTTAGAAACCTAGTTCAAGTTAAACAATAAGACTATCTGAAACTTGTTTACCATTAGTAAAGCACAATGGTGCAGTGGGTAGCACAGTTGCTCATGGCTCCAGCCTAGTTCTTGGTGGAAGTAACCATTGAGGAGCTTGGGGGGCAGCTGATCAACAACAACTGGAATCTGGCAGTTCAGCTTGGTTTGTCTGCTGCCTTGTGGGTTCACCCAGATGTTGTCCAAATCTCTTTGTCTGGTCAAGTCATCCCCAGGAGACCCCAGTTCTTCTTTCACACTCTCAGCACACGTGCAGGTCAGGAAGACTGGGGACTCTAAACTGGACCGGCGTGGGTGTTAGTGGGCAGTGAAGGACCCCCTTACAGGCCTGCCATCTGATGTTGCTGCTCCTGCTCGGTGTGTGACTCTGAACTGAATTAACACGGTTTGAGAATATTATGGGATGTCACATATTTTAGTTGTACCTGCACAACGAATCATGGAACTTTCCCCACCTATGCTGTATTATTATATAATCATCAGTGTAAGTTCAGCATCGTGTTTTACAAATCCACTTTTACGGTAAATGTCTGCTGGTGTGAGGATGCGAGTCTGTGGACACGGTCAGTGCAAACAAAACACTCCATCTTAATGCCACTGGGAACAGCGACAGGAAAGGACAGAAGACGTCTGGAATGAGTTTAGGAATTGATTTGTGCCCACGTGTCCTTGACTTGGGGCACAGTTGATAGAAAACACAGTTATGAGACGACATGACTATTTAATTTCTTGAAACATAATATTGATGATGTTTAATACTAAAAATGAGAAAACCATGAGCTGGACACCTTCAGTTTTTTTGTGTTTGCACAAACCTTTACAGTTTATTATTTGTTAAGTCGTTATGTACCCGAGCAGCTTGTCCCTATTTGTGTGTTTCCCTCTCATTTTGACCTATTAAAACACCAAAAGAGCCACAAGCAGGATCCGTAACGATTACCACTTTCCACTTTCTTTTATTGTTCAGTCCCATTACTTACTCATTCCGACACTCCTTGATGACTGCTGCTCTTCTCTCCCATTTCCTCCACTGACGTTCTCCTCATACTCTGGTATCTCCCATTTCAGTCCCATAGAATTCTGCTGGGTAAGCAGTTGTCCCGTGTTCGCGATCCAATGCTGCAAACTGGAATGAGGATCTTCAAAGATTTCTGGCTTGAACATGGTCCCAGTTTCGAGCATTTCCAGTTCGGGATTAAGTGAGAAATCCTCCAAATCCTCCACTTTGACTTCGACAATTTCCACCTTGCACTCCTCCTCCTCCTCCTCTTTAAGAACTGAAAATCCTCCTCCTTTTTCGCAGTTCTCCGCCTTCACCCCCAAATCCTCTGGTGCAGCCCCTTCACAGTCCTCTTGTTTAATGCGTGCCAGTCTCTCAATTGTGTCTTTGTCATTGGCTAAGGCCATTCTCCGTGTAAAACTGTGTCTGCTCTTCTAAGATTCCCTTCTCACGCTGACAGCTCCGTCCTGGAGGCCATTAAACACCTCCCTGCACGGCCATGTGAACCTGAAGGAGGTAAAAAGTAAAAGAATTTTACTTCAGAGAGTCACCAAAAATAACTTGAGTGCATTTCAGGGTTAACTTCCAGTTTTTTAACGAACACAGAAAACTAGCTGGTATGTTTCTATGTGTGATTTGAAATGCTGTGAACCCTCAATGTTATCCTAAGATCCATCCATCCGTTATCCAACCCACTATATCCCAACTACAGGGTCACGGGGGGTCTGCTGGAGCCAATCCCAGCCAACACGGGGCGCAAGGCCTTGAAACAAACCCCGGGCAGGGTGCCAGCCCACCGCAGGTTATCCTAAGATGCTCTCAGCAAAATTTAGAATGACAACCTACTTGATGCTGTGGAAAAGATTGGCTGACCGAGGCAAAGTCAAGAACAGGAAGAGTAGAGAATGTTTTATATAAAAAAAAAAAAAAAAAATCGGGCCTTTTCACTTTGAATCATTTCATAATGACAACACAGGCCTACACTCGTTTAATCAAAATGGAACAGAGAGTGGTCCAAAGTCGGGATCCGACCTAAACTAAGACCACCATTATAAACCGTGGTGATGGCTATGCCACACCTCAATTACAGTGAAATCAACAGAAAAAAAGACATGGACAGGGCCAACTGATGCTCTTTTGATTTTCAAGATAAATGTACGCTCCAGAATAATAATAATGGAATACATGTATTATAAATTGATGAATACATTAGATGTATTTAAAAAGGTATGGGGGGGTTAAAGGGATGCTTTGCTCAATTGATGATGAAGAACTAAAAATTAACGTTTGAGACATTATTTAAGTTTTCTTTATTTTTTTGTTTCTTGGATGATGTACAATAGTTGAACTAATAGAACGGTGTAACATCATAATAATTATGTTGAAGTTATGATTGGGGACATTTAAGTGCTTGTTTGATTTGGATTCAGGGGGTTTGAATTGTTAATTAGCAGAATGGTAAAGTTTAAAACAAGTCCACGGACATCTAACCTAGCAGTTGTTGGATTGCTGTTGGCAGACCCGCTTCATGTGCTCCCAGTTCTTAAAACGACAAGAGACAAGCAAAACACGCAGCTCGC
>JANRMT010062807.1:3823669-3863691 GCA_026402145.1 Polypterus bichir lapradei
AGATGCGAAGTGGCAAAAGGACAACTGCTGTACAGGCTTTGAAATGATTGGGCAGCGAGACAAGCAGAACGGGCAGCGAGACAAGCAGAACAGGCAGCTCACCAGCAGATGATCCGACGGCATCTCCTTAGCGTGTGTTCAGCTGCCACCCCCTTCACAATGCAAGCAGCATTATACATCCTGCGAGAAAGAGATGTAACCACACCCGGGGCCGGAAATAAAGTAATGTTTTTACAAAAGTTTTAAAATAAAAGTGAAAATAATGCATATGTATCAATTCCCATGAAACTAGCAATCTTTTTAAATTGTATAACCGGTAAACCAAACCCGGGGGTGGGCGAGTGAAGCCCCCTAGTTATAGAGAAAAAAAAACAAACTATCTAAATCCGTTAAGTAGTTCTCTCGTGAAAAGCGGACAGAAATACAGTCGGAGAGACGTTAGATTTTATACATTAAATATTAGTAAACCTTCAAAATAACGTGCAGTTAAAGTCGCAACAGCATTCTCAGCATTTCTGGAGCTTAGTAGAGCCTGATAACTAGAAGAATCTTCACCAAGCAGCTCTGAAAATGTCTGCTTTGTTTGGGTCGCCGTACCTCTGTGAGTCTCTGGCTTTTCTGATATGAATGTCATGAAATCAAAGTTCAGAACAAGACTGACAGACGAACATTTAAAAGACTCCTAAGTGGCTCCACTCCACCTGCCTCTCTTGTTGAGTCATCTGACAAAATATAAAACACATCACACATGTAACTGGACATGTGAATAAAGTGACACAGTGACATGGAACAAAATGACAAATGAAAAAGTCATATCTGTGTATTTGGAATTGCATTGTTTGGTTTTAATTTAATAGTGTGAGATACACTAGACACACGAAATGCACTTGCAGGTGAACTAAATATTTTTCTTCTGATGTTTTAATGCAAAATGTGAGTTGTGGACGCCAACATTTTCAAGATTCACGATTCAAGAGTATTTATTGTCATTTCATCCATATACAGTAGTACAGCATACAGTGAAACGAAACATTCCTCCAGGACGAGGCTGCTACACAGAACAGAGGACAATGAAGAATCCACGACACGTAACGTAAAGATACATAATATATAACAAGGTGCATGTGAGTCAAATGTGCAAACACGTGCAACACTGCAGTGAAGAACACATATATCAGATATCAGACCGGTCCTTGAGTGTTCAGGAATCTGACTGCTTGGGGAGTAAAAACTGTTACACATCCCGGTGGCGAGGGCCCGAATGCGTCGTTACCTTCGGAGTGTAAACAGTGAGTATGAAGGGTGTGTTGGGTCATTCACAATGCTGGTGGCTTTGCGGATGCAGCGTGTGGTGTAAGTAAGTGTCCATGATGGAAGGAAGAGAGACACTGATGATCTTCTCAGCTGTCTTCTCTGTCTGTTGTAGGGCTTTACGATCCCTGACCATGCATTTTGTAATTGTTCAGGCAAAACAAGCCTATTCAGTTTGTTTGGGTTGAAATAAGCTACGAGAAATATACATGAGTAGCTCTCGGCCGTTTTCATCTTGTAAAAGTACCTCTTGTGGGGGGGGGGGGGGGGTTTGGAGACCCCTGGTATAGACGTGCACTAATAAGACGTGTTCTAATTATTAGTTTAATATAATTATGCTGTGAAAACCAGAACCAGTGTGGTGTACGAGTGATAGGTGGGGATGTTTTCTGCGCAGAGCAAGAACGCACTCGGATTGATGACAAAACAAAATTAAAAATTGTAAATTAGTTGTTTATCTTCCTTGAAAGTATTATCGGTGTTTATGTTTATGTTATTACCTCATAAATTTCAACTGCTGTGTCTGATGCTGTCACAGAAGGACAGTCTGAAAATTATTAGTTATAAGTATTTGTGGATAAAAATCAGAGAATTTGACTTTTTTCATTCATGAGTGATATTTTTTCTGAAATCTGCTGCTTACACACGAATTGTACTGAGCCTTTAGGCCAATAATGCCCCCCCAAAAAAAAATGTGCCACCCGGGGCTATGCCACTGCCCAAGAGGTGTAGCAGCTAATAGCGCAAATATATTATTCTTGCGGCACGTACAGCTCTCGACCGTGAATCCAATCCGCCTACGACTCTAATCCGCATCAGATTTTTTTAGCCCTCTGAAACTGTAAGAAGGGTGCGGATTAGATTCGCAAATATACGGTACACGTGTGGAAAAGCTACTTATGAAAATGGCTCACAGAGGAGACGAAACCTCACCGAAAAGAACAGCGGCAGAATGTTTGCAGCAGGAGGATTTCAACATGCGAATGAGGGAATGGTGTTTTACTATTTAAAAAAAAAAAAAAGTCAGGCACACAAATTAGCTTTCACGATCGCCAGTTTTATTTCATTAAGAAGATGGTTCAGAAATCAATGTGAGCAATCAGATGCGAGTTGTAATGCTTTAACTTGTTGTGCCACGTATCTGTAAGACAGCATGAAATGACGGCGAGAGCCATCGCTTTTGAATATCGTGTCCTGCACGGTCCCGGTAAAGGAATGGAGGCTTCACTTTCATTCTTTCATTGCAATAAGTACATCTACAGATGTCCATTCAAGAATCTCTTCACTTTCTGACAAATGTATATACAGCTCAGGGTCACACCCAAGCACAATTACACGTACAAGACCGTGGAGTATGGCTGGAGTGGTTCCCGGGCACGACAACAACAACAGAGTGTAATTGCGGACCGCGGTACCTTTTGAGGTCAGTCATGTAAAGCCTTAACATGACGAAACGCCCTCCACGTCAGTCATGTTAACACCCATCACATTAGACTGTGGTTAACATTAGGGCGCCGCGGCACTACGGTGTAATAAAGAAAAAGAATTCCACGACTGGAAAGATTTGGGGACCATTCCCGTATTAACGTCCGTTGGGCAAAAAGAAAACACTGAAGCAAAAAAATCAGACGGTCAAAAACATTCCCGGTCACGTCCGACGATTTGAACATGGCAAGATGGCGTTTTTATAGACAACAATATGGCGTGCGGAAATGAGTTGGCAGGAGAGGACGACAAAACAGACAGACACCTATGTCGTCATCAACAGGGACCGGCAAGTAATGTGGAGGAAGTGACGCTGATTTTCTGAAGGAAGACCGGTAGTATTGTCATTGGAACGACTCGGAAGTGATGTCATCAGAGGGAACCGGAAGTGCCGTTTTTGACGGCCATCTTGGGAACCCGGAAGTGTGGTAGGTTTGTTATTTTTCTTCTTTCGTTGTGATAAAAAAGAGAGAGAGGCGTTAGTACCGTAAATCAACCCCTCGTCTCTCGATGTTTCACTAACCTCTGGGCTTCTTGACTGTTCCCTAAACATGCCTGTGTGACAATGGTTAAGATGAGGGTCATCTGAGTCAAAGGGCATTTCGTGACCAAAGTTGTAGGCCTTACCTGACCTATGTGTCATACAGTGGTGTGAAAAACTATTTACCCCCTTCCTGATTTCTTATTCTTTTGCATGTTTGTCACACAAAATGTTTCTGATCATCAAACACATTTAACCATTAGTCAAATATAACACAAGTAAACACAAAATGCAGTTTTTAAATGATGGTTTTTATTATTTAGGGAGAAAAAAAAATCCAAACCTACATGGCCCTGTGTGAAAAAGTAATTGCCCCCTGAACCTAATAACTGGTTGGGCCACCCTTAGCAGCAATAACTGCAATCAAGCGTTTGCGATAACTTGCAATGAGTCTTTTACAGCGCTCTGGAGGAATTTTGGCCCACTCATCTTTGCAGAATTGTTGTAATTCAGCTTTATTTGAGGGTTTTCTAGCATGAACCGCCTTTTTAAGGTCATGCCATAGCATCTCAATTGGATTCAGGTCAGGACTTTGACTAGGCCACTCCAAAGTCTTCATTTTGTTTTTCTTCAGCCATTCAGAGGTGGATTTGCTGGTGTGTTTTGGGTCATTGTCCTGTTGCAGCACCCAAGATCGCTTCAGCTTGAGTTGACGAACAGATGGCCGGACATTCTCCTTCAGGATTTTTTGGTAGACAGTAGAATTCATGGTTCCATCTATCACAGCAAGCCTTCCAGGTCCTGAAGCAGCAAAACAACCCCAGACCATCACACTACCACCACCATATTTTACTGTTGGTATGATGTTCTTTTTCTGAAATGCTGTGTTCCTTTTACGCCAGATGTAACGGGACATTTGCCTTCCAAAAAGTTCAACTTTTGTCTCATCAGTCCACAAGGTATTTTCCCAAAAGTCTTGGCAATCATTGAGATGTTTCTTAGCAAAATTGAGACAAGCCCTAATGTTCTTTTTGCTTAACAGTGGTTTGCGTCTTGGAAATCTGCCATGCAGGCCGTTTTTGCCCAGTCTCTTTCTTATGGTGGAGTCGTGAACACTGACCTTAATTGAGGCAAGTGAGGCCTGCAGTTCTTTAGACGTTGTCCTGGGGTCTTTTGTGACCTCTCGGATGAGTCGTCTCTGCGTTCTTGGGGTAATTTTGGTCGGCCGGCCACTCCTGGGAAGGTTCACCACTGTTCCATGTTTTTGCCATTTGTGGATAATGGCTCTCACTGTGGTTCACTGGAGTCCCAAAGCTTTAGAAATGGCTTTATAACCTTTACCAGACTGATAGATCTCATTTGTTCCTGAATTTCTTTGGATCTTGGCATGATGTCTAGCTTTTGAGGTGCTTTTGGTCTACTTCTCTGTGTCAGGCAGCTCCTATTTAAGTGATTTCTTGATTGAAACAGGTGTGGCAGTAATCAGGCCTGGGGGTGGCTACGGAAATTGAACTCAGGTGTGATACACCACAGTTAGGTTATTTTTTAACAAGGGGGCAATTATTTTTCACACAGGGCCATGTAGGTTTGGATTTTTTTTCTCCCTAAATAATAAAAACCATCATTTAAAAACTGCATTTTGTGTTTACTTGTGTTATATTTGACTAATGGTTACATGTGTTTGATGATCAGAAACATTTTGTGTGACAAACATGCAAAAGAATCAGAAATCAGGAAGGGGGCAAATAGTTTTTCACACCACTGTATGTACAGGCAGGCTGCACTTAGAAACTTCTCGGGCACGATGCAGTGTGGGCAGTTCCTCACTTAAGTGTGCAGGTGAGGAATCGTCCCGTGGCCAAAACTGATGCCGGCAGCTGCTAACGCCACACCTGTGCCACGTCCCCACATATAAAATGAGACGCACGAGTGAGAAACATAAGGACAGAAATGATGGAAGGAGGTTAAAAAGAGTATGAAGAACAGATTCAGGAGGACGGTCCGGCAACCTAGAGGGGAAATAAAACATGAACAGGGACCCCACAAAGGAGTGTAGGTTGTGACACTCTAGAGGCTGGTGGTTCCCCCACTGATCATTGGCGTGGAGTGGGACCAGCATGGTGGATGACCTCCCTGGGGGTCAGAGGTAGGACTGCGGGTCCGAGAAGGATGACGGGAGGAGTGCCAACCTGGTACTGTCAGCCAAGTCGGGGTTCGGGGGAAGAAGACCGTGGCTGCTGAGCGAGTTCTGAGTGGGTCGGGGCGACGAAAAAGGAGGTGGGCTGGGATCTGAAGGAGCCAGTGACTGCATTTTTAACCTCTGCTTTTAAAGGATTTATTTATTGTGTTTTTATCCATCCCTATTCACTCGTTTTTATGGATTATTTATTTATGGGTGTTTTTTGAAGCACTGCACTGTGGACACCGTTTTTGGTTTTGTTTGGATTCTTTTTACTAAAAGCACAGAGCACTTTTCACACCATCCCCTTGCTCCTTGTGTGATTTGTCCCCATCTGTCAGCTCATTCGCTCATAATTATCGATGATGTTGGGTTCAAGAGGCTCCCCAATGTGAGGAGGGACTGCACCATCTTTTTATTATGGACTGTTTTTTTGTTTTTTTTTTAAGTACTGCACTATTTATTTGGACACTGTTTAGTTTTGATTTCTGTTTTTAATATAAGCACACTGTACACTTTTGCACCGTCCCCTCGCTTCATGTGGTGTCCTCAATTTGTACAAGCTCATCCCGGTCATGACTATCGACGGTGTCAGGTTCAAGGGACTCCCACAATGGAAGAGAGAGCAAGGAGCTGGACCTGCATCAACAGACCATTTGGGAGACATAATCCTCCCAAGTGAGCCCCCGAGTCTTCCCTGGGGTTTCCTACCAGATGGTCGTGCCTGTGAAACCTCCACAGGGAGGCGTCCATTTCAGATGCCGAACCACTTCATTGAGCTCCTTTCGACACAGAGGGTCGGCGGCTCTACTCCGAGTCTCTCCCAGATGTCTGCACTCCTCACCCTGCGGAAAAAAAGCTCATTCCCGCTACCCAAAGCTCATGACCATAGGTGAGGGTAGGGACGAAGATCGAATGGTAGGTTGAGTGTGCTGCCTTCTGGCTCAGCTCCTTCTTCCCGACTACAGATCAATATATAACGACTGCAAAACTCCACTCACCACCCCAATCTGTCTATCGATCTCACCATCCTAATTCCCCTCACTCATGAACAAGACCCTCAGATACTTGTGACGCTAACACAGTATAGTACAGACAGATACTCAAGATTCTCAATAAGTTATAGTATGAACCTCAATGAGCAATATGCCAGTAAGTTTACAATGGGGAAAAAGAAAAAAAAAATTACTTTAACAAAGTTTTTGGACTTACCGTCAGGTTGTTTCTTTAGTTTTTTTTTTTGTTTTTTTTTTCGGATGTTACGCCGTTTGTTTCGGGCGCAAGCCTCGCGTGTAACATTCCACTTTTACAGACCGGTGTTTTAAAGGTGGCGCTGAAGCTAAACACAGTCACGGGTGCCTGGGAAGGTCAAAAGACAGCTATGGGGGTGAGTCCATTTTGGATTAGTAGTGTACGTGTACCATAATGTTTCCGTTTGTAGGTTAGGTACAAATGTTTTTGTTGCTTAGTGTTTTATTATGTGTATTTTGTGTTTGGATATTTTGATTTTTCCTTGAAGTGTAGGATTTTCCCTGCAGGCCTGAAATGATATCTCCCTATGTTTAGGTGAGGGGACCCTGGGAATGATCAATCAGAGAGATTTGAGAAGAAGGGTGAGGTAGTGCAAGGCATGCCAGACTAAGAGGTGCCTGGTGGCTGAGCTGTTGGTTGATGTTAAGGAGCGGATTAGGTTCCTGAGGACCACAAATGGCTCCTGAGATTATTTTTTTGAGGAGTTTTGACCTGGAATGAAACAGAGTCCAGTTTTGTTTTATTTTAAGGCAGCTGATGCCCTTACATAGACTAGAATTTACTGTATATCTATTAGGGTAAAAGCCTCTGTGTTTGACAATTTCTGTTTCTCGTCTTTCCTTTTATTTTTTCATAATTAGGTTTATTTTGTCATTTTTGTGCATCCTTTTACATCACCAACTGTTTTTTTTTTTTTACTCTAGCGTAGAATAATAAAAACTACCTTTATTTTTGAACATCTGCCTCTCTCGTGCCTCTCTTATTACCCCTTCAGTCCTGGTCGGTCCCAAACTACTAGCAGGTCATCTGCTTTAATAGACAGCTTGTGACATCCTCCACCTGAGGCAGTAACTCACCTCCCACTCAGAGAGGACAGGCCAGCACCCCCCCACCAAAAGGAGGACCATGGCCTCAGACTTGGAGTTGCTGATCCTCATATCTGCTGCTTCACACAAACGGTCCAAATGTGAGCTGGAGTTTCAAAACCCGATGAAGCCAATAGGCCCAGGTCATGGGCAGAAAGCAGTGGCGTATTTCTAAGGCCACTAAAGTGGACCCCTGACTAAGCTTTGATAGCCTGTCCATGAAAATCACAAAACAGAGCCCTGGAGGAGTCCCACACCCACCGGAAACACTGTTGATGTTTGTCCAAGTATGCAGACACAGCTCTCACTGTGATTTATACAGGGACCAAATATGCCAGATCCCCATACTCTACCAGCAACAACCCTCCAACCCCACCCACAATCCACCCCCCCCCCCAATCCCCCGAGTCATATTAAGCACATGTGATGATTTAAATTTAAACATTTCTTAAGTTTCACAGGTTTTTATGGAAGCTCTGAACTGCACAATGAGAAAAAAAAAAATATTATGGGATAACCCCTATCCTGAAAATATATTGTAAGTGTGGGATACTTGTATGATGCTTTAACATACATACGAGATACCCAAAACACACTTTTGCATTTTTTTTTTTTTTTTAAATATCTGACTTTATCTCATACGTGAAAACATCTCGTGCTCCTGCCTGGCAGTTAGGAGACCAGGGTTCAATTCCCGGGTCCTCCCTTCGTGGAGTTTGCATGTTCTCCCCGTGTCTGCGTGGGTTTCCTCCCACAGTCCAAAAGACATGCAGGTTAGGTGCATTGGTGATCCTAAATTGTCCCTAGTGTGTGAGTGTATGTGTCCTGAGGTGGGCTGGCACCCTACCCGGTGTTTGTTTCCTGCTTTGTGCCCTGAGCTGGCTGGGATTGGCTCCAGCAGACCCCCGTGACCCTGTGTTAGAATATAGTGGGTTGGATAATGGATGGTTGAAAACATCTCATACGTACAGAAGAGTATCCCGTACCAGCGAGATTAAGGGTTACCCCCATCGTTCGTAGCTTCCAAAGGGGTTTCGATGGCCGCTGGTGAGGAATTCTGAACAGAAACACGGCAGGAAATCCACTTGACATTCGTACTTTTTAAATAAGTACTTGCCCTTCGCCGTATGTTTATTATGACTTTGTGCAATCAATTTCCAATCGATATATTCAATTTGTCACTTAACATTCAACAGTTCTGTTAATTTATCTTGATTACTTAGTATATAAAAGGACTAGCTGTACCCCGTGGCTGCACCCACATAGTAATAAAACAGGACAAACTTTAAAAAGCAATCGTGTTCAGCTCTGACGGGACAGCGTTCCCCGCGTGAGGAGAAAAGCACATGGCCGTGACATCTCTGGCAATCAGCAGGTACCCTCTAAAACACACGTAGCTCTGATCTCTCTCTCTCAAAAACGTCAAACGTTACTCCTTAGCAATCTGTAGATGATAATGTCTGTTGAACAAACAGGTATCGCTAGCTACGTGGAGGCGAGGTGCACTCCAACACGTGGCGAGACGTTGAGCGACTCCAACAGAGGCTGGCGAGTGAATGAGGAAGGCCCCGCCCACCTGCTCTCGGCCCACAGCCACTCTCTTGGATTTGCATAAATACATCGGTACCGCAAGCGAACTCCGGTACTTATCGCGCTAAGAGAAGTCGCAAAATTAACCAAATTATAGAAAACAACAAGATATAAATCCGTTAAGTAGTTCTCTCGAGAAAAGCGGACAGACATACAGACAACTTGGACCACGAAATTTTTAAAACCGTTTCTTAGCGAGCACCTAAGGGCCAAGGGTAACCTACATTCCAAATTTCAAGTCCTCATGGTTCGGGAGATTTCGCGATGAGTTAGACAGTGGTACTTGGCCTACACACACACACACACATATATAAGATTTTTGTGCGACTATGAAGAAATGAATGTCTTGCACTGCAGGTGACGCCGCCATGTGTGTACCAAATGGTACAATAAAGCCGTTGAAGTGACAGGCGCAACTGAAGATCTGTCTGTCGAAGCAGCCGCCACTCCATCCGCTTTTACAGACGAGTCGAGCCGCTTCAGACGCCACCACTTTGCGATCCGCCGAGTCAGAGTACAACTTCAATGCACCTTTATGTTTCTTTAAAATGAAAACATCTCGATTTCTTTTTATTGGTAGTATTTAAGCAGCAAGTTTAAGCACTCGGAAATTCTTTAAAGAAAAAAAAAAGTAAACAGGCGTCCTTTTATATGTCACGCCCGTTTGCCCCTCCACTGTTTTAGCCCCCTCGGTTTAAAGTCGTCCGCGTGTCAGATGACATTTTCTCCGGCGCTCCATTCGTATTGTAAACGCTACTTGGGTGAGAGTTCTTGTGAATTCCTCCGCACGTTAAATTCGATCTGAATGACGAGCACCAGCGGAACGAGTGAGCGTCTTACACGGCAGCCCGGAGACTCGGCCAAGCGTTAACGTAAACTGGAAATTGGAAGTGGGCGGCGATTCAGCAGCAACACGGATGCACGTCCGCAGATTGTTGCGTCTTTTTCTTTCTCTCTCTGCTCCTCTCTTACCTCCTTGTTATGTCCCTCTTCCAGTATTCATTGCCAAATCCCTCGCTGTTCTAGTTTTTTTCTACCTCCATGCCCAGTCACCGGCATCCCTGCATCTCTTTACACACCCGTTATTCTCTCCCTCGCTCGCTCGTTGCTTACCGACACTTCTCCTCTTCGCAGCTTTTTATCTCTTCGTTTCTATTCCTCTCTTCTTTCCTTCTGTTTGCTTTTTTTCTTTTACGCCCGCACACACATGCCCAGTATGGCAATCCGCCCACGGAATCAAACAAAGAGAAACAAATTACGTCATCAACGTGCGACTCGTTAGAAAAGTTTTACCAATCGGACAAACACTGCCATCTACTGGCTGGAGAAAGGTTGCTTTACAATGCAGTATTTCGGATTTCTCTGTTCTTAAAACTCGTCTAGTTCGAATAAAGCAGGGGTTCTCAACGTCGGTCCTGGGGACCCTCTGTTGCTGCAGGTTTTTGTTCCAACCAGCTTCTGTTTTTAATTAAACTCCTGGGCTAATTAAGTGAACTGATATTTCCTAAGTTTTGTGTTTAAGGAACAATATATTAATTACAAAACTAAGTTTGCTAAAAAAATATTAAAATGTACCAAGCAGTTATATAGGAATAATGTATTTTTTTTCTTTTTAACAGTATTTTCATTCTACTTTTCTAGTTGTTCTAATTGTTTAATTATTCCATTATTTACTAATTAGTGGATCTGACTCTAAAGCAGCTGCAGCCTTTGATTATACCGTGTTGTTTGCCTGGGTGTCTGCTCTGCTCGCTTTAAGTTGTCATTATTAAGATACAATGAAGGGGAAAAAACTGCACAGAGAAAGGGCAAAGTAAAATGAAATCAACAAAAGAGAATTAAGCATTTAAATCTAGAGCAAAAGCAGAAATATTTCTAAATGTCTTATAAATGTACAAATCATGCTTCTATGCTTTTCTGAATGTCGAATAAAAGAAAAAAAAAATACCAGCTAATTAAATGAGATCAGTGCTATAAGGTGTTGTCACAGATTAGGAATCTGGTTGGAAAAAAAATCTGCAGCCACAGGGGGTCACAGGACCGACATTGAGAACCCCTGGAATAAAGCAATGCAACTTTATAATTAGAATCCATGAAGGACTGGCATCCTGCTCAGCAATGGCTCCAGTCTTGCACCCTATGCTGCCAGGACTGGCTCCAGTTTCCTGTGATCATGATTTGGATTTTTTTAGGATTGAAAATGATGATTATGATTAAGTTAAAAAAGTAACCTGCCAGTGTTACTAGAAGAGTGCCTCACCAGCCCCCAATTCCCTTATGGATTAGGTGGGTTTGATGGTGATTGAATTGAATTGATGGTTAGGTTCAACTTGAAGACCACATCAATGCTTCTATGCAGGGCAGAAGAATTCAAGCATTTCTTTGTTCTGTTGTGAGAAGTGCCTGGTTATCCACATATCTTTTTCACTCTCGGCAATGTTTCCTGTCAGATGTCCACAGTGCAGTGAAGTTTTCTGCTGGTATGTCTGCCACAGCCCTGCGACAGGGAGATGGTGGATGAGTATTTGCACAAGGGTCTTACTTTATCCAGGAATGAAGTAATTAAGTAACACAGAATGGAACGGTGGTCCATCATAGAGTTCACTTCCCCATACACATCCGGGGCAAACTGGAATCACCAGTCCACCAGACATGCATATCTTTGGAAGCAAAGCTGTTCCACCAGACTGCCCCTCTATAATCTATAGTGCATTATGAACAAAATACAGTATGTGTTATAATAGATTTATAAAATATGTTATATATAATAATTAATAACTAAATTAAAAACTTAATGTAAGAGAGTTAACAATCATGTAGTTGTAGACACTTTCCTCAGTCAAGATGTGTATGGACTGTGGACAGAAGGTCCTCCTCAGTCTGCCTGCACTGGTCTTCAGGCAGCCATTCCATTTTACTGACCTTAGCACAAGTACAAGGATGGGGTCAGAGGGATGGCTGTAGTCACTAATAATTGTCTTTGCCCTTGTCCAACATCACTGGCTGCAGATAACCTCGAAGTTATCGAGTGCATACCCAATGATGCTCTCAGCTGACCACACCACGCTCTGCAGACCCTGAGACCCTGCTGCATGCTGATCCCTAACCTAACATTTCAAGCAAAAACTACATTTGTTCATAAAGAGTCCAAATACATGTCAATCTCGAAGGATTTTGGGGTCTCTGTACCAAACTTGAATTAGGGTCCTCTAATCCATAGTTGTACAGTCTGCTACATGAAATCATCACTTACAAAGAGACCACAAAGTGGGTTCAGATCAGGGGAATTTCCAGGCCACTCCAATATTAATTTGATTCTCATGGAAAAATCTATCTATCTATCTATCTATCTATCTATCTATCTATCTATCTATCTATGTGTTATATAGCACCTTTCATATCTATCTATGTATCTATCTATCTATCTATCTATCCTGCACATTGTATTAACGTGTTTAGTCTAAAAACACCTTTCATTTAACAGTGAAACTGCTGGTGTAAACCTGTGCTGACGCGTGGAGCTGCGGCTCAGGTCCGTTTTTTTTTTTTTTGTGGGCTTTTATTTTGACAGCTACTTAGAATAACTGTTATTTCATTTAGGTGACGTTGGCGTCAATAGAGTAACTTTTATTCTGACAGCATTTGTTTTTTCCCTTGTGACGTCATACTCAGCGCCACGGAACTGTGCATTTTGATTGGTTCGTCAACGGAGCGAAGCCGCGGAGGATCACAATGGGAGAGTTTTGCACCATACGAGATTCGTGTCTCAACAACAGAGAAAGGACGTAGACAGAATAAGAAAATGAAAAGAAAGAGAGACGAGGAGAGAAAGAGTGTTGAAGAGACAGAGTGTCGGTAAGCAATGAGAACATCGAGCGGGGAGGGAAGAGGAAATTAAATTTAAAGTGGAGCAGGACGTAGGCAGGGATGTTGGGGTCACAGACAACCAAGGACAGCGTGTGGGCAATTAATCCAAATAGAATATAATAAAAAAAAAAAGAAGAAAGAATCATCAAAATTAGAAAGAGAGAGTCGCGGTACACTTCCAGTCCCCCGTTTATACTGACGCTGGTTGAGTCTCCAGGCTGCCGTGTGAGCCGCTCGTTCGTCAGATCCTGTGCTCGACATTCAGTCTGAGCTACGTGAGCGACTGGAGTCGCAACAAAAACCGACACTCCCAAGTTTCACAACAACCTTTTCCTAAAATAGCGTTGGCAATACGAATGGATCACTGGAAGAAATGCCACGTGGACGCGCGGACAGGGCTGGGTTAGTACACGAGGGCTTAAACCCAGGGGCGTAAGAGAATAGAGGGGCGTGTGACTGAGCCATAAAACAGTCAGTCAGACAGTCATTTTCTAACCCGCTTAGTCCCGAACAGTGTCGCGGGGGTCTGCAGAAGCCTATCCCAGCTAACTTAGGTGCTGGTCATAAAATTAGAATATCATGAAAAAGTTGATTTATTTCAGTAATTCCATTCAAAAAGTGAAACTTGTATATTAGATTCATTCATTACACACAGACTGATGTATTTCAAATGTTTATTTCTTTTAATTTTGATGATTATAACTGACAACTAATGAAAGTCCCAAATTCAGTATCTCGGAAAATTAGAATATTGTGAAAAGGTTCAATATTGAAGACACCTGGTGCCACACTCTAATCAGCTAATTAACTCAAAACACCTGCAAAAGCCTTGAAATGGTCTCTCAGTCTAGTTCTGTAGGCTACACAATCATGGGGAAGACTGCTGACTTGACAGTTGTCCAAAAGACGACCATTGACACCTTGCACAAGGAGGGCAAGACACAAAAGGTCATTGCTAAAGAGGCTGGCTGCTCACAGAGCTCTGTGTCCAAGCACATTAATAGAGAGGCGAAGGGAAGGACAAGATGTGGTAGAAAAAGGTGTACAAGCAATAGGGATAACCGCTTGTACCCTGGAGAGGATTGTGAAACAAAACCCATTGAAAACTGTGGGGGAGATTCACAAAGAGTGGACAGCAGCTGGAGTCAGTGCTTCAAGAACCACCAGGCACAGACGTATGCAAGACACGGGTTTCAGCTGTCGCATTCCTTGTGTCAAGCCACTCTTGAACAAGAGACAGCGTCAGAAGCGTCTCGACTGGGCTAAACGCAAAACTGCTGCTGAGTGGTCCAAAGTTATGCTCTCTGATGAAAGTCAATTTTGCATTTCCTTTGGAAATCAAGGTCCCAGAGTCTGGAGGAAGAGAAGAGAGGCACAGAATCCACGTTGCTTGAGGTCCAGTGTAAAGTTTCCACAGTCAGTGATGGTTTGGGGTGCCATGTCATCTGCTGCTGTTGGTCCATTGTGTTTTCTGAGGTCCAAGATCAACGCAGCCGTCTACCAGGAAGTTTTAGAGCACTTCATGCTTCCTGCTGCTGACGAACTTTATGGAGATGCAGATTTCATTTTCCAACAGGACCTGACACCTGCACACAGTGCCAAAGCTACCAGTACCTGGTTTAAGGACCATGGTATCCCTGTTCTTGATTGGCCAGCAAAACCACCTGACCTATGGGGTATTGTGAAGAGGAAGATGCAATACGCCAGACCCAACCATTCAGAAGAGCTGAAGGCCACTATCAGAGCAACATGGGCTCTCATAACACCTGAGCAGTGCCACAGACTGATCGACTCCATGCCACGCCGCATTGCTGCAGTAATCCAGGCCAAAGGAGCCCCAACTAAATATTGAGTGCTGTACGTGCTCATACTGTTCATGTTCATACCTTTCAGTTGGCCAACATTTCTAAAAAATCCTTTTTTTGCATTGGTCTTAATTGATATTCTAATTTTCCGAGATACTGAATTTGGGTCTTTCATTAGTTGTCAGTTATAATCATCAAAATTAAAAGAAATAAACATCTGAACTACATCAGTCTGTGTGTAATGAATGAATCTAATATACAAGTTTCACTTTTTGAATGGAATTACTGAAATAAATCAACTTTGTCATGATATTCTAATTTTATGACCAGCACATCTATCTGTCTGTCTATCTATCTATCTATCTATCTATCTATCTATCTATCTATCTAGAGGGAAAAGGAAAACGGTATCTCCTTTTAAAAGTACCCAAGTACCAAAAGTATAAGTCTATTTCATAATGATGAGAAGGTGCAAGGCTTTGTGTAGAGAATGCAGTCAGTTTATTTTATTTATACTACAGGAGTTCACTACAGAATAATGAATCGTGCAAATTCAATCCTGCCCTTGATCAGCACATAACTGCAGTCAGTTTTACGGTGGCGACCTGAAGTGTGGCACTGGTGAGTGTGGATACGACTCACACTGTGCCTCCCCTACTGGACCACCCAGCAGCTGTAGACCAGGCACCCTGTGGAAGTTGAAGTGCCCCCACCCCTTGCCGAGCAATGAACGTGATTCCATCAGTCACAAGAACAGGTAGGAGGAGGTTTAAACAGCAGTTCTTTAATTCTAAATCTTGCAGGAGGCAACACAAAACACAAACACTAAGGCAGTAAGTAACAGGCTTCCTGTCCTTTTTATACACTTAACGATGGCATAATCATTCAAAAGATTAAATAAGAAACACAACTTCATACATAAAGTAAGTTTACTATTGGCTACATATCGTTGCTAACAGGATATGGCAGATTGGAAATATTCTTAACAATCCCACATCACAACTGACCCACGCGTGCGCTATAAACAAACCATGTGTCCAATGTCGTCGTCCAGGTGTTTAACACTGCTTATTTTTTCTCAGCCTAACTCAGAGAGCCCGTGGTACAGAATTCCTGTGTAATCATTGCAGAGGTTGTCAGCTGGAAAAACTGACCTCATAACAGCTGCACACCACGAGGCACACTATAATTTTTAAAAAAATATCCTTTTCCTTATTTTTCTCATAATTCCAAAGCCTTGCTTGTTTCCAGCTTAACAATGCTGCAGAATAATTTTATTATAGTGTTCCTTACTTACTGTTGTCAAAGTTTAGGGAAAAAAAAACACATTCATTATAGCAAAACAGATTTGCAACAGTCTTCTTATAAACCGCTCAGAAAAATTAAAGGAACACTTTGAAAACACGTCAGATCTCAATGGGGAAAACAAATCCTGCTGGCTCTCTCTACTGCTATGGACTGATATGGTGATGTGTTAGGAATGAAAGGATGGAAATGAAAATGATCAATGAACAGACAGAGGGCTGAATTCAAAGACACCCCGAAAATCAAAAGGAAAAAATGATGTGGTAGGCAGGCGAGTCCATTTGACGAAATGTCATTGCAGCAACTCCAAATCATACTCAGTAGTTTGTATGACCCCCCATGTTCTTGTACTGTATGTATACCTGACAACATCCTAATGAGACAACGGATGGTGTCCTGGGGGATCTCCTCCCAGATCTGGACATCACTGAGCTCCTGGACAGTCTGAGGAGTTGGATGGACCCAAACATAATGTCCCACCCAGAGTTGTTCTATTGGATTGCGGTCAGGTGAATGAGCGTGGGGGCCAATCAATGGGATCAATTCCTTCATCCTCTCGCAAACACCCAGGAGGAACCCCAGGAGCCACTGCACCAGCATAGGGTCTGAAAAGGGGGTCCAAGCATTTCATCCTGATACCTAATGGCAGTCAAGGTGCCGTTGTCTAGCCTGTAGAGGTCTGTGTGTCCCTCCATGGATGTGCCTCCGTAGATATACCATCAGTGACCCACCACCAAACTGGTCATGCTGAACGATGTTACAGGAAGCATAATGCTCTCCAACGGCTTCTCCAGACCCTTTCACGTCCGTCACATGTGCTCAGAGTGATCCTGCTTTCATCTATGAAAAGCACAGGGTGCCAGTGTTGGACCTGCCAATTCTGGTATTCTATGGCAAATGCCAGTCGAGCTCCACGGTGCCAACTAGAGGATGTCTGGCTTTCAGGCCACCCTCATGAAGTCTGTTTCTCATTGTTTGGTCAGAGACATTCACACTAGTCTTCTGCTTGCCTGCTGGAGGTCATTTTGTAGGCTCTGGCAGTGCTCATCCTGTCCCTCCTTTGCCCAAAGGAGCAGATAGCGGTGGGTCCTACTAATGGGTTAAGGACCTCATACGAGGGGCCCTGTCCTGCTCTCCTAGAGTCTCCTGGAATCTCCTCCATGCCCTTGAGACTGTACTGGGAGACACAGAAAACATTCTGGCAATGGGAGGCATGTATTGATGAGCCTGCCATCCTGGAGAAGTTGGACTACCTGTGCCACCAAACTCTGTAGGGTCCAGGTATGGCCTCATGCTACCAGTAGTGATGCTGACTGTAGAGAAATGCAAAACAGATGAGGAGGGAAAACTGTCAGTGGCCTCCCTCCAGCTGTTAAACCATTCATTCCTGTTTTGGGGGTTGTCTCATTGTTTCCCCTCTACAGGGTGGTCCAGATCTAATTATGCAATTTTCATTACGCTATAACTTAATAAGTTTATTACTCCAAACCATTGTTGCCCCTCTAGTGCCCCTCTTGTTCATTTCATTAAACTGATTAACAAGCCCCTCTGCTACTTAACTGACCAGATCAACAGCCCACAAGTGTCATTGACTTGATGCTAAACTCTCATTCAAAAGTGGGCCTTAAAATTTTTTGAGCAGAATATATAATCATCTACACATGAAAGTGCGTGGGTCTGTCTGTCCGTCCGGCCTGGAAGTGTGAGGCTACAGCATGAAACTCAAAAGAGCTGGCAAGGTGGCCCCGAGTTAACAAGTCGGAAGAAGAAGGAAGGATGAGGCTACAGTATGATGCTGAAAGAAAGCGACTCCGTTGCAGAGGAGAGAGAAACTCGCTTAGCCGCTGATAGACGAGGGGGACAAGCGCATCTGCAAAACGAAACCGACGACTCTGCATTTCAATTTTGTTTCTGACAATTTCAATAGTTTTGAGGAGCCCAGGATTTTTACAGTAACGGCTTACGCAGCTAGTATCACATAAAAGCTTAACAAGTTTGAAGCAATTAATAAATCAGGAGAGTAAAGGTTCATCAAACTAACCCAACTAAGTGGGCAGCCATGTAACTCCATAGCATCGCACCTTCATCCCGTGTCGAGTCCCCACAAAGCCACGGATTCAGATTCCATTCCAACCCCTACTCCAGAGAGAAGAGGAGGGACAATAAACTATAAGAATAAAAAGAAAGAAAGACGCAAACAATTCACATCCTTATCACTTGATTAGACACACAATATGAACAATGAGTGAAAATCAACACAGATCAATCAATCAACATTTATTTATATAGCACATTTTCATACAAAAAAAATGTAGCTCAAAGTGCTTTACAAAATGAATAGAAAAATAAAAGACACAATAAAAAAAATAAACATAAGTCAACATTAATTAACATAGTATAAGTAAGGTCCGATGGCCAGGGTGGACAGAAAAAACAAAAAAAAACTCCAAAAGCTGGAGAAAAAAAAATAAAATCTGTAGGGGTTCCAGACCAAGAGACCGCCCAGTCCCCTCTGGGCAATCTACCTAACATAAATGAAACAGTCCTCTTTGTATTTAGGGTACTCATGGAAGGACTTGATGATGATGATGGTCACGTAGACTTCTGGCTTTCAGTCCATCAATGTTGGTGCATCATGATGCTTTGAGTAGGTGGAGGTGGCGCAGGCAGCCACCACAAAGAAACCGGAAAAAGAAGCAGAAGAGAGAGTTGGGGTCAGTATAGATTTTGGAGCCGCTGTGAATAGTTATTATGAAGAATTGAACATACAGAGTATCAGGATTACGTTAAAGTGAAGTTATAAAAAGGCCATGTTAAAGTAATATGTTTTCAGCAGTGTTTTAAAGTGCTCTACTGTATTAGCCTGGCGAATTCCTATTGGCAGGCTATTCCAGATTTTAGGTGCCTAACAGCAGAAGGCCGCCTCACCACTTCTTTTAAGTTTAGCTTTTGGAATTATAAGGAGACACTCATTTGAAGATCTAAGGTTACGATTTGGAATATAACGTGTCAGGCATTCCGATATATAAGATGGAGCGAGATTATTTAAGGCTTTATAAACCATAAGCAGTATTTTAAAGTCAATTCTGAATGACACAGGTAACCAGTGTAGTGACAGATTGGGTTTATTACACTTCACTGAAGTAAAGAGAGATTTTACAAGGGCAAATTATTACATTTAATGGTAATGCAACCATTTCAGAGTCGTAGTTTGTGTTTAACATGAATTCTCTTAAGTAAATTATGATTTAGTTTTCTTAATCTGGTGCCCAATTTATCGTTAAATTACCCTCTCAAGCATTCATGTAAATGACGAAATTATGTACAGTTAAACTCAAGGCATGTCCGTTAATGCACTCCAATAGGCAATTGAAATTCCCATACATACGAGGTGGAAACCCAGCAATCATGAGTATTTTTTTTCTGGAGGCTGGAGGGGCAATAAGTTCTGCCGTTTGCCAATAGGTGCGTGTACGAGACCAAGCGGCGTCCTTGAAGTGCTCAAGCGATTGCGAGGTGCGGTGCGGAGAAAACGACCCGAATTGTGGCGATCAGGCGAGTGAGTGGCTTCTGCATCACGGCAACACAGCACTGTGTGTGCGGCAGTAATAAAAAAAACAGGATGACAATGGTTTCCCACCCGGCCCTCCCACACTCCCTGGACTTTGCACCCTGCGATTGTTTTCTTATTTCCAAGAATGAAGAGGGACCTTAAAGGAAAGCGTTTTCAGGATGTAGAGGAGCCACTGAAGGCTGTCAATTTGCAAGTTTTTCAGAACAGTTTGGAACAATGGAAAAAGTGGTGGGACAAATGTAATGGGTCTCAGGGAGAGGATTTTGTGGGTGATTAAATTTTGGAAATGTTCTGAGAAAGTTACAATTATTATTATTATTATTTTTAATTCTCCTTATTTTTATGGCCCCCCCTCGTATAAGCATGAAACCATCCATCCATTATCCAACCCGCTATATCCTAACTAGAGGGTCACGGGGGGGAGGGGGTCTGTTGGAGCCAATCCCAGCCAACACGCAAGGCAGGAAACAAACCCCGGGCAGGGTGCCAGCACACACAGGGCACACACACACCAAGCACAATTTAGAATCGCCAATGCACCTAACCTGCATGTCTTTGGACTGTGGGAGGAAATCCACGCAGACACGGGGAGAACATGCAAACTCCACACAGGGAGGACCCGGGAAGTGAACCTGAGTCTTCTAACTGCGAGACAGCAGCTGTACCCACTGCGCCACTGTGCTGCCCAGCATAAAACCAACTTTCATTAATATTTCACCACAATAATTCAACTTCAATACAACATAATAAAATGGCAGAAACAAATCTGAGAGTCAGTGCCGTGGACGCGGGTCCATTCTGTTAATTTAAATGCTCTTTCCTGAACCGCGTAATGAGGACAGCTCAGAGATAGAGAGAGTTCAATGGAGGATAGAATAACAGATGTCCAGTAATTTACCATGACAGAATATTGTGCTGCTTAGAGTTCGCACTTGTGTACAAAGCTAGAATATTCACTTTGTCAGTCATCTGCACTTAGCTTAGTTATTGTGGCTCTAAAATAAATTCCTGGTCGGCAGGCCAGACGTCTGTTAGCTTTCCCTGAGCTCAATTTCCATAAGGTAGCAACCAAAATATTGACTGATCTCTGTTTGTGGAAAAGCGGACGCCACTTGTATTAGCACTCTGGTAACAAGGGACAACAAGACCTTGGGTGTCATTTTGTTTGGCACTCCTCTTACCCCCTCGCAGGTGACACAATCTTTTCTTGAAACCCGACTCCACCTTCTCCAGTCAATCATCAACGTTAACAGCGGGGCTCACTGTAATGCTTCAGTAATTGGGCTCATAAGGGTCCGCTGCAAAATCTTTTGCTCACAGTATACAAATATTGTTTGTACAGTATATAACTTGTGGTCCCAAGATAGTGTTTGTGCCTGTGCCACCTTTTTTTTGGTTTTTCGGGGACTCTATATAAAGATAGCTTTAGTAGAAGGAAAAAACGCTTTACCTCGACATGACTCTTTAAATTTGAAGGCAAATTCCTGCAGCAGGGATTCCTTAATGCAGTGTGTTCTGTGCCTAATCTATAAATCACCTTTGCATTTTACTAATTTAAATATAGTGGTCAATTACTACCATGGGGAAAATATGCCTGTTCAGTTTCCATGTCTTAAGTTTGATAATCATGCCATGAGCAGCCAAATGAGCAGGAGAAGGGGTGCTATGACACTTTTTTTTTCTCTTAATTTTCTCTTATACAAAGTAATTGTCCAAAAATTCGAACTTGAGATTTTGAGGAATCTCAACATTTTTGACTTCCCAGAGTCCCAGTTAATTTCTCATAGGGAAAGTATTGTAATCGTCCAAAAATGTGACCTCGAGATTTTGACGAATCTCGACGTTTTAGACCTCCCTGAGTCCAATTTACTTTCTTGTAGAGGAAAGTATTGTAATCTTCCAAAAATTCGATTTTGATGAATTCTTGACGTTTTATACTTCCTTGAGTCCAATCTACTTTCTTGTAGAGGAAAGTATTGTAATCATCCAAAAATATGATTTTGATGAATCTCGATGTTTTAGACTTCCCTGAGTCCGAATATGCCATTTTTGGAAATATGTGTGTAAACACAATAACTTGAGTCCGCTTTCACTTTGGTCAACCAAATTTTGCATACAAGTATTAGGTACAAAACGTACAGACACAAGGACAATCAACTGCGTGTGAGATAAACTGGTGGCAATGTACTGTAATACATTTGTATTATCATCAAATGTATTTTAAGTGAATACTCCTGGGTGTGAGGCCATCAGGTGCAGACAGTGAGTGCTCAATCCAGGGGTCTGTGGAGCAAACGTCAAGCTGCCTTTTATCCAGAGACATCATTTTGGTGCTGGGCTAGAAGTGACACCTGAGGGGCATTAGAGCTATCTCTGTGCCCTGAACATAAATAGGCAAGAGTAACGGAGAGAAAAGAAGAGGAGTGAGAGGAGGAGTGTTTTTTTGCAGTGGGTGGGGGCAGTTCTAACAGGCAGGGAATTAAGAACCATTCAGGTGGGTCCACTGACGCTGTCAGTGGGCTTCTTTATATGTTTAATGGTTGTCAAACGTGACTTGATAGGTGGTTGTGCTTAACAAGTCCTCTTCAAAGTCTCTTCCTTACTGTAATTAAGCTGTGGCATATCAATACATGACTGGCCAAGTCTCTTTGAAATGGTGGTCTTAGTTTAGGTCAAATCCAGACATTTTGATTAGACTTGAGTAGACCTGTGCTTCCAATATGAAATGATTCCAAATGAAACAGCCTTCACCTTTCTCCCCTTTTCCTGTTGTTTGCTTTGTCTCAATCAGCTGGACTTTGTCTTGGTATCAAGCAGGTTTTCACTCCAGATCTACTTGGGCTGACAGAAAAGGCTTGCAACATTTCAAACCTCATATACAAACCTAGCTGTGAGTTTTCTGAGTTTGTTAAAAACTGGAAGTTAATGGTGGAATGTGCTCAACTTATTTTTGCAGAATCTACGAGATAATTCCAATATTTTAATTTTGACAGGTAAAAAGGAGCCACCGTCCCAGGTCACGTGGCCATGCAGAGAGGTGTCTAATGGCCTCCAGTCCAAAACCGTCCCTGTGAGTGTGGAGTCTTAGAAGGGAACAAAATAGTTTTGCACAGAGCATGGCCTCGGCCAAAGGTGACAACGCAAGTGAACAATTGGCACACATTAAACGGGAGGATTGTGAGTGGGGTGCACCAGAGGAATTGTATGTGAAGGTGGAGGACTATGAAGGAAGAATCTCGGATTTTAAACAGGAGGAGTGCAAGGGGGAGACGGTTGAAGCTAAACCTCAGCATGTAGAACTGCAAAACCCGGAAACTGGGAATATTTTCAAACAAGAGTTTTGTGACGAATCTCATTCAAGTTTACGGCGTTGGGTTACTAATATGGGACAGCTGGCTACCCAAAAAAATTGTTTGAAACTGAAATCGGAGTTCTCTGAGCTTGAAGAGAAAATCAATGAAGGAAATGGGAGAGAAAAAGGAAAAACGCAGCAACCATCTAGGAATATGGAAATGAGTAAGTAATGCAAGTGAAAATGATAACATTTACAGATTTGTGGTTTGTTTTGGTGTTTTTAGTAATTGGAAATGACTGTGGTGACTGGGTTGTAGTCAAGACTGGGCAGTACTGTTGCTGTTTGTGATGCTCCTTGTCACTGTGCTGTTGCAAAACGACAGGTGCAGTTTACATATGTTAAGGTTTTATTTATTTGAAAACATTTAACAAAACTGTTTGTATCATTGCAGATTTCCAAGAGTGTGGCAACTTATTCCCGTCTTCATCTGCTGAGATGTCTCTTCAGTGTAGACTGCAACACACACGGGAAAATGAGAAGATGAAGAAGAATTCAACAAGAGGATCAGAGAATTTGACATCCGCTTCCTTCCAGTGTAGTTCTCTTCCTGCAAGAGAAACCATCGATGCTGAAGAACAACAAGGGCATAGCACAGACCAAGAGGACTTGAACACTGCCCGAGCGTCTGGACAAACCTTTAAAAACAAGTCTGACTGTAAAGATCTCAAGCTGAATCAAAAAAGACCAAAGCCATATTGCTGCTCTGAATGTGGCAAACAATTCACTATCAGTTGCAACCTTCAGAGGCACATGAAAATTCATACTGGAAAAAATACGCTTTGCTGCTCTGAAAGTGGCAGACGATTTTGTGACAGTCATGGTCTCCAAAGACAGAACAGAATCCACACTGGAGAAAAGCCATACAGCTGTGCCGAGTGTGGGAAAAGATTCAACAAAAGATGCCATCTTCAGAGCCACACAAGAATTCACACAGGAGAAAAGCCATATGGCTGTTCTGAATGTGGTAAAAGATTCACTGAGAGTAGCACCCTTCAGAGGCACAAAATACTTCATACTGGAGAGAAGCCGTACTGTTGTTCTGAATGTGGCAAACGATTCACCATCATTAGCCTTCTTCAGAGCCACACAAGAATTCATACTGGGGAGAAGCCATATTGCTGCTGTGAATGTGGCAAATGCTTTCCTGACAGTCGTGGTCTCCAAAGACATACAAGACTCCACACTGGTGAAGAGCCATGTGGCTGTGCTGAATGTGGCAAAAGATTCATCGAAAGTTGCCTTCTTCAGGGTCACACGAGAATTCATAGTGGTGAGAAACCGTATTGCTGTTCTGAATGTGGGAAACGACTTTCTGACATTTACAGTCTCCAAAGGCATAAAAGAACGCACACTGGAGAAAAGCTGTATGGCTGCACTGAATGTGGAAAACGCTTTACTGACAGTAGCCATCTTCAGGCACACACACGAATTCATACTGGAGAAAAGCCCTTCTGCTGCTCTGAATGCAGCAAAAGATTTTCTGACAGTTCCAGTCTGCAAAGACATACAAGAATCCATACGGGAGAAAAACCGTATGGCTGTGCTGAATGTGGTAAAAGGTTCACTGTAAGTAGCAGTCTTCAGAAGCACAAAGTCATCCATACTGGAGAGAAGCCATACGGCTGTTCTGAATGTGACAAACAATTCTCTAGAAACAGCAGCCTTCAGCGTCACCTAAGAATTCATAAAGGGTGCCAACTTAAGGGAGTAATAAATAAAGTAGCGCAAGAGAACTCTCGTGACTGAAGAGTGAGGTTTACTCGTGTTTTGTTAGTAAGCACACCAAGAAATTTAGAGAAAACGAACCCTGAGAAAAGCCTAAAGTCAAAAGATGAAGGCGAAAGTGCAATATTTAAATTCACAGGAACAGGCCAGAAGGATAGAGAGCACAGTTTCAGAGTAGCCGGCAAAAGGGCATGGAAGTGAAATCGGGAGAAAGTAAAACAGAACTCATGTACTAGGGGGGCTTTCATATCACCAAAACAGACGGGTATGCATGCAAGAGAGAGAGAGAGACAGTGCGGGAACTTTTAAATAGGGCGGGCTGCACCTGAGCAGGTCCCGACGAGCCGTGTGTGTGCTGGCGTGACGGTTTATTGGAAGACCGCGGGTAACATAAATGAGGATTGGACAGACAAAAGGGCACGCAGTAAAAAAATCATGGGCCGAATGCCAGGGGTCGCCATTGGAGCAGGTCTTCGAGCTTAAGTGTAGATCTGTGCTACTGATTTGCCTGACTTAGCAGTAGAGATACGTACCGACCTTTGTGCATAAAGTAGTTAATTATTTATTTATTTATTTATTTATTTTACTCATTTTTCAGCGTGAATGTCTTCGTGAATTGTCTTGTAGCTGTTGTTGTTTTTTCTTCACTTTTGTTCACTTCACTTCCACAAACATGTGTTGTGAAGAGCAGACTTTGATAGATCCTGTTCTTTAAATGACACAGGGTGCCCACTCACACCTGATTGGCATCCCATTGATTGAAAACACCTGACACCTCACCTTCAAACTAACTGATCATCCTAGAGGTTCACATACTTTTGCCACTCACAAATATGTAATATTCGATCATTTTCCTTAATAAATAAATGACCAAGTATAATATTTTTGTCTCATTTGTTTAACTGGTTTCTTTTTTTCTACTTTTAGGACTTGAGTGAAAATCTGATGATGTTTTAGGTCATATGTATGCAGAAATATAGAAAATTCTAAAGGGTTCACAAACTTTCAAGCACAACTGTAAGTAGCACCAGCACTCATTTTCTTTTGTTTTGGAAGTGTCTTTACATTGGACTTCTGCAAGACATGTGTTTGTGAAATAGTTTAGACACGGCTGCAATAAAACAGAATCCTGCTTTTGATCAGTCTTTTTCAGTCTCTTTTACCCCATCCCCCTGGTTGCTCAGTCTCGTCTACTGACACCCCCAATCCCCAAGTCTGGGAATTGTACAACAGTCTCCTTGCCAGGGGTGTCACAGGCTGATATGAATGTAACAAATAGTTCACCCATAACCACAATGTTCAGAATTACCTAAGAATCTACGCTGTTCTGCAGTTTTGATTGGGGCAGATGATTTTCCGATAACAACAGCCTTTGTAATTGTTCAAAAATTCAGGCTGAAGAAGAAAAATAAAAAAGGCTACTGCTTTAGATTCGGTAAAGCAGGGGTGGGCAGCGTCGGTCCTGGAGGGCCACAGTGGCTGCAAGTTTTCTTTGCAACCCAATTGCTTAATTTAACACCAAATCCTTGGCCAATCTCAGACCTCATTTAATTGTATGGCTTGTTAGTCTGCAATGTTAGGTTCTTACAGGAAATCATCCAAATGATTTGAAGCCTAAAATGGATAATTTTCAGTCTGTCCCATTTTTCTCTTAAGTGTTTTATTAGACCAAATAGTGTGTGATAAGTCCACATAGGTGTAAATAGAAACAAGTTAGATGGAGAACTGCTGGTTCCTTATTCATTTGAATTTTATTGCTAATAAGGAGCCATTAGAACAGCAAATGCAGTTTTTTTTACTAAGCAATTGAGGGAGGGGAAATTAAACAAGCGAGACCACTAATATGAAGCATCAAAATATCGAGCAATAAGTGCTTCATCAGCAATAACTGACTTCTCATTAAGAAAGTACAAATACGTGCCCTGTGGTAAAGGATTCTCACCTCAAAGTAATTTCCACGGGCCTTTAAGATCCCACAGTTGAGAGAAGCCTTACTCTTATACTGAGTGTGGTAAACGATTCTCAAATAGCAGTGGACGTCATAACCATAAAATCATTTACACTGGTAAGAAGCATCATAGCAGTTCTGAATCCGTGAAGTGTTTCCCAGACAGCAGGAGTCTTGATGACCACATGGCAGTTCACACTTGATTAGTCCGTACTCAGAGTGGAAAGACAAAGAATAAGCAAATATCAAGAAATGCAATCTGAGATGAGCCAGATGTGAAATTAAACCCTCCGTCATTGTGCTAGTGGTGCTGGGATCAACAGGCTTTATCAAAAACTATTTTCAGGCCCATCTGGATGCTTCACCAATCACCATCACTCCATTACAGAAGGAAACACTATTAGGAACAATGCAAAAACTACACCAAATCCTGGCAGCAAATCTATGAGAAGAAAAACAGTAGCAGTGCAGACACACAGTAACTCCAGAAAAACAAGCACACTTCAGGGTTCACTCCTGTTCTGAAATGCAAGCAAACTAAGCCATTGTTGAAAAATGAATCCTGGAGAAAGGCCCTGAAGGAGTAAGTTGGAGGGTGAAGAATGAAGGAATGGTGGGAGAAAGGAAATGTAACCCTACTTACTATTCAGGTCTTGGTGAGTACCTTCAAAGTACCTTCACAATTTCACAGTATGAAAAGGACCCATTAAAGGTTGTCATACAGCATAAGCACCTGCCTTGACACTGTGGTAGGTGACGATGGTAGTGATAGTGCAACATCTTCAGATGAAGACAAGAAGATCTCCAATGTGCTAGTAGAACTTGTGCAAGAAATGAAGAGTGCTGGACACAGTCCATTGGTCAAGTGAAGACAAAGAGGAGGTCTGGTACTGCTACTAGTAGGAATGAAAGCAAGACTTTCCAACTAAAAGGTATGGCAGGAGGGCTCACAGAAAACTAATTCTGACATCTAAATTCTTTAAGGCAACTGATGCAAAGCCAAGATCTCAAATTGGACAAAACATAAAGAAAGATGGCAAATAGTGAATAATAAAATGTCCAGGACTATGTTAGCTATTATATGTTCTCGAAAGAAAGAACGAACATTGTATCAAGAATCTTTTGATCAAAAGATATGAAGATGATTGTAATGACAGTCATTTCTGTCTAAATACACTAAATTGTTAAAAGCCAAAGCAGATGCCATACGTGTAATCCTTCCACTTGATGTCTGGGGTATGATGGCCTGCGGAGGTTTGAGGGATGTGCAGATCTGCCCAGCCCACTGGGACATGCCTGTGTTAGGCCAGTGGTGTTGTAAAGGCAATCTTGGGCTGAGGGTGTTAAAGTGGGCTTGTGTGGAGGCCCCAATAAATTTAGGGCCCTTATAAAATGGATTGTCTGGGGCAGTCATCTCCTCATTGGTTCTCTTTGAAGTTACAATGTATGTTCTGTTTTATAACATTCATAATAAAGTGTTGTTTCAATGGTAAACATCATTCATACATTTGACACATCATAGAGACACACACAAAATTAAACAATTGATTAATTGTGGCACGAGAGACACCACACGGGGACTGACATCCCAGCTGGAGCTATATTGGTAACCTTACCCAGCCAAGATGCCAGTAGCATGGAAGGACAGGGGAAGACAATTTGGTCAAGACATTGTCTCCCTCAGCACACTGGGTGGCAGCATCTCTGGGTTTGTGGTATCTTTGCAGATGCCCACAGGGCATGTTGGGAACTGTAGCTATTTGGACCAGCCCTGCTGGGTTCTGTGGGTGTCACCTGGGGTCACTGAAGGGATTGGTGTTGCCCTGCCTTGTGAAGTTTCGGCATCACCCAGAAATACTCCTGAGCCACGGTCTCGGGACACTGGAAGTACTCCCAGGTTTTAAATAAAATGAGCTCCCTACCTCAACTCAGGGAGCCAGAATCAGGAGGAGGAAGACAAAGCTTGCTGGAGAAACGAAGGAGTGACAACAGAATTACTGAGTGTGACAGAGTTGGAAGAATTAGAGTGGTTGTATGTGGTGTGTGAAAAGATTCCGGGTAAGAGTTTCCCACAGTTAAACCTTTTGTGTTCATAGCGAACTCGTGTTTGAGCCATTGTGTCGGGATTTTGGGGAGCTACAGCGCTCCCCTGGTGACCTCTGTGGGAAAAGGGTAAAGGTGTAATTACGCAAATTCCAGAGTGATATCTGAGAAAACCTTCATCTTTGTGCAAATCCTCACGCAGATGTTTTGCTGTGAGTTACCTGCCATTTGTGAGAGACTGAAAACAGAAAGCAGGAGAGCTGAATTAAAGAAATCAAATAAAAAAAATCATGTTTTATTGGTCACATACAAATGATGCACAGATGTAGTGAAATGCTTAGCTGCTCGACTCTAGTGCCTGTGCTTTTAAGAAGAATGTAAAGGATAGTAACAGCAACACATGATTTTAGAAATATCATAAATCATGAGTAGAATTTTAAATATGCGATAAAAAATAGCCAAATAAATAATGTAATAACTTAATATAAGAGAGTTATCAGTAGGACACCATACATTTCTAGATACTTTCTTCATTCAAGATGCAAATAGAATGTGCAGAGAAGCTCCTCCTCAGCCATAAGGACAGAGGAAATTTGGCAAACATGAGGAGGCCATTCAGTCCATCAGGCCTGTTTGTTTAGCTCATAGCTAAGCTGGCCTAATAGCTCATCCAGATTCTTCTTAAAGGTTCTCAAGGTTTTTTTCACTTCAAATATATGATACCATAGTCTCTCTGACTGGTCTTCAGCTGGCCATAGCGTTTACCTGACCACACTACAGAGAGGATTCCATTGTTGGGATGGCCGGTATCTTTCATAATATTCTTGACCATGGTCCAGCATTACTTGGTGTAGATGTCCTAGACATTAGGGAGTACACACCCAGTGATGTGTTCAGCTGCCTGCACCACACTCTTCAAGCATTTGTGGTCCTGCTGCTTGCTGTTCCCAAACCAAGTGGTGATAACTTCATGCCAGGATACTTTCAATGGTGGACGTGTAGAAGTTCTTTCATAGTCAGGAGGACAACCTGAAATCCTTGAGGTATCTGAGGATTTAAAGATGTTGCCATGCCTTCTTCACCAAGGTGATGTGCTTGGACCAAGTCAGGACCCTCCATGATGTAGACACCAATATATCTGGAACTGTCCACCCTCTCCGCTGGAGTGCTGCTAATACTGAGGGGGTGGCCATGCCTCTGCCATTTTCTCCCAAAGTCCACAATCATCTCCTTTGTATTGCTGACATTAAGGGGTAGACCTCTGTCCTGACGTCCTAGACTCTTCACTTCATCCAGGTAAGTCTTGCTGCTACAGGTCAGGGTCACCTCAGCTGTGTCATCACCAGTTTGACAATGATGTTAGAGTCATGTGCAGTCATGCAGTCACACATACAGTGGTGGACTCAGAACCCAGCCCGGTGGAGCCCCTATGTTGAGGGTGAGGGGTGATGAAGTGTGGTCACCCACTTGAACCACTTGAGGTCTGCCTGTCAGAAAGTTAAAAATTCAGCTGCACAATGAAGGTGCTCAGATGCAGGTTCCTGAACTTGGTGATGAGCTTAGAGGGTTTTTTGTGTTAAATTCACAACTATATAAATACCATTTGCACCTGATCCCCTCTCATTATCTAGGTGGGCCAGGGGATTGTATGAAGAATCAAGGTGACGGCATCCTCTGTGTATCTACTGGAGCTATTTGCAAGCTGTAATGTATCCAGTTCTTTTGGCTTTGAAGAGAATATGTAATTCTTGACTAGCCTCTTCAAACACTTCATCATTATGGGCGCCAGTGTGATGGGACGATAGTCCAGGTAGGATAGATACAGGGACAATGGTGGATCTTTACCAGCATGTTGGAAAATCAGACAGGGGTTAAGGAGAAATTAAATGTTACTGTCAGGTGCTAGCTGATCAGCACAGATCTTCAAAACACGAATGGCCTTCTGGTGCTCACATTCGTGAAAGGTCTCCTCATGTTGTGCTCTGACAAATTGAGTGCCGTTTCCTCACTGAGCTGTTCAACCACAGCAGATGTGTCTGCTTTGCTTTGTTTCAGTTATGGCCTTGATGACCTTGGCTATAATACCGTGTATGGTGTTTAATGATATTCTTCATAACTTCTCTATATTTCTGTGTGTTTGTCCATATCAAGAAGGTCCAGGAGCTCTTCCTGGATTTCATTGCCCTCTATTGATGAGGTGTTTTTTGCTTTTTTCATGGTATTTTTGTAGCTGCTTATAAAAAAAATTCAGGCTGGTATCTGTCAATGTTCTTATATGTTCTTCTACTTCTGGTTGTCCTGTTTCATGAACATTTGAAATCAACTTTTCTTGTGGTGTTTGTGCACCAGATTGGCTTGTGTTGTTACTTTCAGTCTGCTGTGCCTCCATCTCTTCCATTCTTTATTCCCCCCAAAATCCTTTCTCTATTATTTCCAAATCATTGTTTGAAAATTGGTTACTTCTGTGGATTTCCCACTTTTTGGTTATAATCATTTTCTGAACGTGTCTCTTCCTACTTGGTATATATTTCTAAATTTGTCAGTTTCTCCATTTTTTTAACTCACGTTGGCTGTTGATGCTTTCATGTTGTCATAAATGCCACACCATATGAGGTCTTCCTCTTCTCTTCATCCCAGGTCTTTTCTCGTTCTGTTTGCCTATTTTTCCTGTAAATTTTCTTCTTTTGCTGAAAATATTCTAATTTCTCTTAGCTTATTTGCTTCCTTTCTTTAATAATTTTAATTACAGATAAGTTAACATCCGTTATCCAGTTTGAGGATCAATATTAACTTCTCAGATTCCAATTTTGTGCAAGCCCTACTGGCATATCCTTCAAATCTGAATTTGTTGCATAAACATAGCAGTACTTGACCTCACCTCTTTATGTTCACTTGACCACTGGACTGTGACCAGCCCTCTTAATGTCTTGCACAAGATGCAGTTTTGTGTCCTCTTCCGTCTCAGTGTCCAATGAAGTTCATCTTCTCTTCATTTGAAGATGTTGTACTATCATTACCACCATCACCTGCTTAGTGTGGAGGAACACAATGGGCACCTGTTTGTGATTTTTGAAACGTTTCACACAAAAGAAGAAGTTTCTTTGATCAGATTTCGTATGGATCTCAAACAACAGAGCCAACCATGGGACCAGGGATGTTCTTAGGCATACGTGAACTACGCATCGGGCCCCGAATTACAATTTTTTTTTTTTTTTTTGTCAGGCTGGGGCTCCTGTCATGCTGCCATCTGTGCCAGACCCTCACGTCGTGTGTCACGATACCCTCCTCATCCTAAATTTTATCGTTCCGAGTCGAGTTCGGAGGGGAAGGGTAGGAGCAGGTGGCAGCAGGCAGGGAATCGGGGGCGTGGCCATGGGACTGGGAATGTATAAATAGTGATCGCTCAGTCTGGAATGTGCATCTCTTATTCTTATTAACAGTGGTAATTTATTATCCAAATTGCAATCTTCACCTAAATCCCTAATAATATTGTCACGCCGTCGTAACTTTGCCAAATGCACTATAGCAAACGTTAATTTTAGAGATTCGTTTCGGATTCATTCAGAGAGATCCCCATAAAATCATGAAATATCCCTATATTACCGGCCTTTACCAGATCCAGAACAAAATCAATATTTTACCACTGTGCATACACACAAGCATACATGTAGGCCTACATGGTCATCTAAGGCCTTTTTATTAGTACATCTTCCTGAGTTCCGGGGGGGCACACACACTTCCGGGGACTGCACATTTCTGAACCACGTAGGGCCCCCAAACTGCTAAGAACGGCCCTGATGGGATGATACTCATCGGGACTTCAGTAGGTAGGCAAGTGACTTTTTGAGTTTTTCTTCTTCTTCTTTACCCCTCTAACTTACACCTTCAGGCCTACTTAATGAAATTATGTGTGAGGCCAAAGGGGACTATTGTCAGAAAATTATTTACCTCATTCAGAACATAAAGGATTGTTTTATTTGGATTTAATTCTCAACAATGGTTTAGTTTGCTTACTTTTATGATAGGAGTGAACCTCACTCTGGAGTCCTGAAGTGCGGTTGTATTTCTAGAGTGATTTTTTACCCTGCTGCTGTTTTTATTCTCTTAGGTTTGCTGCCATTGTCTCTAATAGTTCTGGAATTCATACAGAGTGATGGTAATCGGTAGGGAGTCTAGATGAACCTGGATATTTTTTTGGTAACTCCTGTTGAGCTCACCACCACTGGATCAATCTCAGTTGTTTTACTCCACATCTGGCTCTTCTCACAGTGCATTGCTTAATATTTGATTGTTTTCTGTCTTTTTATTCAAAGTAATCACTTGGGACTGAACCCTCAATGTTTCATGCTTTATCATTTCTTTGACAGCTATGACATCAGCTTTACTGTCCCTTGCTACTGGTCTGTCCCAAGTGACTTACACCTGCTTATTTTGAGTTATTTGTTCTGCACCATGCTACTGGCAAGCTGTACGTTTTGTATATATTTCAAGGAAGTAATCTGGCAAATGTGTTGGGTCTTTGCACATGTAAGCCTTCTGCTGCCACTACCTCACAACCGGCAACCACTTGAGTGACAGATTCCTTCTCTGTCTGGCAGAATATTTGTTTAACCATTGCTGCCTTTGTGGATCCTTGTCTGCCTCTGAAGACTGCATTTTAGTGAGAATTGTTTCCCACATTCAGAAAAACACTACGCTTTCCCTTACATGTGAATTTCTTTGAGTTTCATAAAGACTTCTGTAAAGGGTGAATTACTTGTCATATTCAATACAACAAAATGGCTTCTCTCCAGTAAGGATTTGTGTGTGAGCCTTAAGAGTTCAGAACAGCAGTTTGATTACTCTCCACTGTGGATTCTAGTGTGCCTCTGAAGACTGCTTAATTGCGAGAATCCTTTCCCACATTCAGAACAGCAATAAGGTTTCTCCCCAGTGTGGATCCTTCTGTGGGTCTGAAGATGGCTTACTTGAGAGAAACGTTTTCCACATTCTGAACAGCAGTGGGGTTTCTCTCCAGTGTGAATTCTCATGTGTCTCTTAAGACCACTGCTGTTACAGAAATGTTTGCCACATTCAGAACAACTGTGAGGTTTTTCTCCAGTGTGAATTCTTTTGTGTTCATAAAGACTGCTGCGGTTGGAGTACAGCACACCACACTCAGGACAGGAATATGGCTTCTCTCCAGTATGAATCCGTGTGTGTGCCTCGAGAGTGCTGCGTTCAGAGAAGAGTTTGCCACATTCTGAACAGCCAAAAGGTTTCTCTCCAGTGTGGATTCTTGCATGCCTCTGAAGGCGGCTGAGTATTGAGAATCGTTTGCTACATTCAGAACAACAAAATGGCTTCTCTACAGTATGAATTTCAGTGTGATGGTGAAGAGCACTATTGTCAAAGAATCTTTTTCCACTTTCAGAGCAGCAATATGGCGTCCCTCCAGAGTCGATTCCAGTGTGCCTCTGAAAACTGCTTATTTGCGAGAATCCTTTCCCACATTCGGAAGAACAATACGATTTCTCTCCAGTGTGAATTCTCATGTGTCCATTAAGACCACTGTTGTATTTGCCACATTCAGAACAATCATATGACTTCTGTCTTGAATAATTCAATTCATAATCTTCACGGTCAGAAGTGCTGTCGAACATTTTTCTGCATTTTTTGTAGGCCTGCAAGGCGTCTTCATCCACATTATACATTTGTTGTTGATCAGTGCTGATGGCTTCTCTCTGGGTTAGTTTGGCAGTATTAAGGGAGATACACTGCAAAGAGGCTGAGGTCAAATTCTCTGCTCCTCTTGCGGATTTCTTCATCTTCTCCTTGTCCTGGTTACCTTGTAGTCTGCCTTGAAGAGAGGCCTGAGCAAATGATGATGGGGAGAAGCTGCCATTCTCCCGGAAATCTGTAAAAACAAAAAGAATGTTATTAATAAAGAAATTATATAACAAAAGAGATGGGCAGTAAAGTGGTTGGTGTTGCTGCCTCCCACTGAGCGTCCATTCCTGGTCTGCATGTTTTCCAGGTATCTGTTCTATTTCCCCATCTTCCTCCAATTTGCTAAAGATGTGTCTGCTGTGTTATTCATCGTTTGGTGTGACCGAGTGTGGATGTGTGTGCCAGTGTGCCCTGCAGTGGACTGGCATTTATCATTTGGTTGGTACCTGCCTTACTTCAAAGCCGACGACAACTCCAGGTTAAAAAAATGGATCTGACAAGTGAAGCCGTTCAGTTAAATTTCAGTTCAAGCCCCTCCATGTCCAGTGGTCTCTTGTGCCTCCCCACTCTTTGTTAATTTCACTAATCCTTGTTTTCTCGTTGTTTCTCTCATTTCTATCCAGCTGATCTTTAACAGAACCCTGTCGTGGATCTGTCATCTTTAGTGATGGACTCAGCCCCAACGTTTTGTCTCATTCCTCCAAGACTGTTGACTTTATCAGCTCCAACGCAATGCATTATGGAACAACAGGAAGGGTCTGGGTGGGCAAATGACCTACAGGAATGCCCATCAGAGATGTGAATTTGGACTTTTTTCTTATTTTCTATGATTTATTTAATAGTATTCATATTCTTTATTTGTATTTATTTCTATTTAAAAACAACAAATTTGGACGAGCATCAGTAGGCTTTGCGCCCAAGGAACCAAGTTGTCCGAACTGTTGTATAACATTTCAGTAATTATTTACAGCTCTGATCTTTCTGGTCATAAAATAGCTGATTACAAAAGCAATTAATGAGAAAAATCAAAATTAATTTCACAATTACAGTATTTGAGGGTTCCACAACAGGGACGTCTTTCTCTTGCACGATTTGACTCAAAAACCAATCAGCGTGTCGTCATCTCATCTTTTATATATAATCTCACATTACTTACTTATTCCAGCACTTCTAGATGCCTGCTGCTCTTGTTCTCTTCCATTTCCCTCTGTGATTTTTTCTTCAAACTCGGAAAACTCGGACTTCAGTTCTAGAAAATCCTGCTTGGTTGCCAGTTGCCCCATATCAGTGGTCCAGAGCTGTAAACTGGAATGAGATTTTTTACAAATACCTTCCTGGAACAAATCCCCTATTTCATGGTTTAGCAGTTCAGAACTAACTGAGGAATCTTCAGATTCCTCAACTTTAATCTCAAAAATCTTGGCCTCAGAATCCTCCTCTTTAAAGACCAAAATTCTTTCTTCACAGCTCTCCAGTTTGATACACACATTCACTGGTGCGCCCCACTCACAGTCCTCTTGTTTAATGTGTGCCAGTTTTTCATCCATGACTTGCTCATTGGCCGAAGCCATTGTTCCGTGTGAAACTCTTCTCTCCCCCTCAAGTGTCTGCTTTTCTCTTCTAAGACCCTCTTCTCACATGGGTAGCCCTGGTCTGGAGGATATCAGACACCTAGCGGCATGACCATGTAAACTGGGAAGATAACTTTGGAGAAAAGAAAAAGAAAAAAACTCAAATTCATCAAAGTGCATTTCAGGATTAACTTCAAGCTATTTAAGTAAACGCAGAAAACTACCAACTGTGAGATCTGCAATGCATTAATCATCCATGATAAGGAGCTGCCAGCAGATTTTCAATGCAAACCTGCTAGTGATGTAGGGATGGACGTAAATTAACAAATGAAATGAAGCTGACCAGACAAAACATGAAATATCTTGGGTTCAGCCTATCTGCCATGAAATAAAAGTCAAAGTAAATTTAAGAATCACCACTTATTTCTTTGCCATTTTTCAACTTTTTCTGATTTAGGGTTGTACTGAATCAAGACAAAGTCAAGAACACTTTGAACCTTGGAATACTAGCAGCACAAGCCTAATCAAAGCTGGTCTGCATGCAATGCTGAAAGATCCAAAGGCCAGATTTGTCCTAAACTAAGACCACTATTTCAAAGAGAACCAAACGGTGACCTATTGATGTACCAAACCTCTACTGCATTAAAAATAACAGAAATACACAGTGAGGACAACACGTTGAGGACAAACACGCATAGGAGTCAAATTACAAATATTAACAGACCAGCCTACAGCCTCTGTGAGTCTGCCTGAAGGGCTGTTCATCTTCATCTACCTGCCCACTACCTGAAGCACTCCTCTCAATCCTCTTTCTCCCTCTCAATCCTGCCCTTTGCCCCCCACGCTCCACTTCACCTCTTCACTCAATTGATTTTCCTGGCATGCAGATGGTTTTATTGCCCTACAAGGGGCTCCGTCCTCGGCCCTCTGCTCTTCTGTGTCTCCCCTTGGCCATATGATTTGTAGCTCTGGACAGGGTTGTCATTTTTTATGCAGATGATACTCAATTCTGTTTCAGTGCTAAAAATGAAACTTCATCAGAGCTCTATCAGCTCACAACTTGCCTCAATGAAATTAAAACCTGGATGGAGCAGAACTCTTCAAATTTAAAATTGCAACAAAACTGAACTCCTGCAAAATGGCATTAAAGTGCAACTCAAGACAATGAGCTCCTGTTCAGTCACTCTTGACGGTGATCTCATCAGATCTTACGGCGGTGCGGGTCCTGCTCCATCCTCCCTCTTTCCATTTGGGAGCCTCTTGAACCCAACCTGGATGAGCTGTGCAATGAGGACAGATCACACTGAGCAAAGGGGTGGTGAAAAAGAAGTTCAGTGCTTTTATTAAAAATACTCAAACAAAACCAAAAACAGTGTCCGCAGTGCAGCGCTCAAAGTTAAATTAATAATCCATAAAAAAAAAATGAAAAAAATGGAGGTTAAAATACAAAAATACAAAGCCTTTAAAACGAGGTTAAAACCATGACAGGAAGTTGTCCTTTAAAAAAAAAAAAAACAGGTGCCTTCTCCCTTTGGACTGGCAGCTTCCCTGCTTATCCCATACGGGCCTTGCAGCAGGGGAGTCACCCTATCAGCAGGTGCAGCTGACCTTCCAAAGGTCCGGTTGCCTTCCGTCCCCTGGCTCCATACAACTAACATGAGACTCGGGAACCCCAACGGCCAGGGCGCTCACAATGGGGCACTCCTTCCCAAGCCTCCCTGAATCCCACTGCCTTACGTGGTGAGCCGTTAACCTACTTGGTCACTCCAGCTCCTTGAAATTACTCAAGTTAAGAACAGCTGCAAATGGGCAACGTGCACTATTTCTGTGTGTTAGAGTCAGCATGAAACTGAATCCTCTCTGTGCCTTAATTGGAATTACAGTCGACCCTTGATATACGACCGGCCTGACATGCGAACAACTTGATTTACGACCAAAATTTTTGTTTTGATTTACGACCAACATCTTGCGTTACGACCCGAATGCGGTCACGTGTATCCGCTTGTGCAATTGTAAACAAACAGCCGAGAGCGTTCGTAAGCGTCAGTCGGAGCCCAGATACATGTGTTTGTGGACGTAATTTCGGTCAGTGCAGTGATTTATCTATCTATATATATAATTCACTAAGACCATGGCAAGCAAGAAGCATAATTACTAAGGAAGGAAGAGAAGGCAATGAAGGTAAAGAAAGCGATTGTTAAGGGATGTTAGCTAGCAGGCTGGCACGGCACATGATGATGTTATCAGGCTGAGTCAGCACCGGCTTGCTTTGGAGTGTATTATTACAGCAGTTCACAACACGACCAGCTTTGAACTGAGTGCTCGACTACTGTCATTATTAACTTGAGAAACAGCGATCACAATCGAAACGAAGAAGGAAATTGTGCGGAAATATGAGAGTGGTGTTCGTGTGACCGATCTCGCTAATATGTACAGCATGTCGAAATCCACCATCTCGACAATTTTACAAAGAAAAGATTTGCATAAGGAGGCTCCTTCTAAACAATAACCACCTTCTATTTCATTCTCCTCCTCCTCCCTTCCTGCAAGCCAAAGATGTCAACTTAAGTGGTGAGTACAGTATGAAATTGTTGTTTCTGGTAGGCTAGGCACTTTTTATAACTTTTTGGTTAGTACATTAGAAAACTTATTGGTGTTTTGGTAAATTATGCACATTATACAACCCTTTTTTATTATGAAAAGGTTAAGTAAGTGTTGCTGTGGGAGGTTCGGAGCGCATTATGGGTATTTCCATTATTTCTTATGGGAAAAATAGTCTTGACTTACAACCAACTTGAGTTACAACCAGCCCTCGTGAACGAATTGAGTTTGTAAGTCAAGGGTCCACTGTATATTATTCACCTAAGTGGGGGCCTGCACATGGAGAAAGAGAATAAAGCCTCGGAACATTGCCCTGCACACCTTCGAAGACGACGGACGGATGGGAGATACTGTCATCCGATCCGGAAAATCCTTCCAACGCAGTGACAAAAAAGGCAGACTGTATACAAGGTTTTGTCATGGCTTCCCGTCTGTTATGCCGTGTAAACCGTCATTAAAGAAAGCCAAGTTATTTTCTCTTTTGCGATTTCTTACCGTCGTATCACTAAGGGAGGGTTATCGCCTCTTTATAATATATCTGTTTAGGTTCAGGTTACTTGAGACGCCACAATTGCAAAACAAACGTATTTCCAGGGAGCTAGCACCTCCTAGTGGAAAACAACGGCTCAATAAATAAATTCCAAAAGTAAGTCTGTTAATACATTTTAATAAAAATGAAGCAGTTAAATTAAATGTGGATAAAGTTATTTATTATTATTATTATTATTTTACTTTTTCTGTTCCATTGTGCAGAACCACTAGGTGGCATGGTGGGTAGTATTTATATATACAAACATCACATTTTATATAGTTTCATTTTTACAGGATAAACTCTAAGAAAACAGACTGCTAGGTTTATCCTGATTTCCATTCTACTGTTCCATTATTGAGTACTTAGAAAAGTTGTTTCCCCTGGTGTCTGCTTTGCGTGTTCTTAATTGTCACTATTAGGTTACAATGAAAAGGGCAGGATTACAAAATAAAAGAAAAATAACAGGAAAACAGCAAAACATAGAAATATTTATAAATGTCTTATAATGTAAAAATCATACTGCTGTGCTTTGCTGAACACAGAATAAGATAAAAAAAATAATAATTATAATAAAACAGCTAACTAAATGAGATCAATTATTATCACTGATTGCGAATCAAAACAAAACCTGCAGCTACGGGGAGTCCCCAGGACTGAGTTTGGGAACCACTGCTTTAAAACATTAAAGTGATGACTGATTTATTTATTTTAATTTAAACTGACGAGCCGGCTTAGACATCCACGGGTCGAGACACACTGCTGTAGATGCCGAAGCCCTGCACCTTCTCGTTATTATAAAATGCACTTTAACTTTCACATCACAG
>JANRMT010062807.1:3870435-3888655 GCA_026402145.1 Polypterus bichir lapradei
TGGATTAAATAAAAAGGCTGTAGTTATCAGCAGGGAGACGTGAATCCCGTCGGCGAAGCAAGAAAGGGAATGTAGAGACCGAAGCGATGGACGGCCTTATATAGGCAGGCAGCCAACAACGTGGGAGGCGTTGGGATGGGGGACCCAACGCCGCCTCACACGGTGACCGAGCTGCAGGCTATGGACGTATATACGTACGTAAGTAGGATTCAGTTAGCGTTGGGAACCCGCGTACCAAATTTCTTGAAGATGGGCCAATAAGTAACAAAGACTGTTGAAAAGTTCAATATGGCGGCCGACAGTGGCATCATATCACCGAAATAAGTACCAAATTTCAGCCTTCTACCTACACGGGAAGTTGGAGAATTAGTAACGTTGGATAGTTCAATATGCCGGCTGACAGTGGCGTCACACCACCGAAATAAGTACATACATCGGTTTCGGTTAGCGCAGGGAAGCCGCCTACCAAATTTAGTGAAGATGGGGCCATGAATAAGAAAGTTCAACATGGCGGACGTTGGCGACCGTTATCGACCGTTATCACCGTTATGCGTAGAATTTCGAAATGAAACCTGCTTAACTTTTGTAAGTAAGCTGTAAGGAATGAGCCTGCCAAATTTCAGCCTTCCACCTACACGGGAAGTTGGAGAATTAGTGACGTTTGGAAAATTCAATATGGCGGCCGACAGTGGCATCATACCACCGAAATAAGTACGTACATCGGTTTTGGTTAGCGCAGGGAAGCCACCTACCAATTTTGTGAAGATGGGGTCAGCCTTCTACCTACACGGGAAGTTGGAAAATTAGTGACGTTGGAAAGTTCAATATGGCGGCCGACAGTGGCGTTATACCACCGAAATAAGTACATACATTGGTTTCGGTTAGCGCAGGGAAGCCGCCTACCAAATTTCGTGAAGATGGTGCTGTAAATAAGAAAGTTCAACATGGCGGACGTTGTCGACCTTTATCGACCGTTATGACCGTTACGTGTAGAATTTCGAAATTAAACCTGCTTAACTTTTGTAAGTGAGCTGTAAGGAATGAGCCTGCCAAATTTCAGCCTTCTACCTACACGGGAAGTTGGAGAATTAGTGATGAGTGAGTGAGTGAGTGAGTCAGTGAGGGCTTTGCCTTTTATTAGTATAGATTATCGTTTAAAACTTTTATTTTACACAGAAAAAGAAAATGACACTTTGAGATAAGTTTGAGAAAGCTATGGCGTTTGTCCTAAACTACGACCTGTAAACAACATAAAAAGACGTTTGCCTAACCGTCACGGTATTATTTGACCTCTTATTTAATTAGTGTTCTACATAGGCCATGTATTTTCTGTTTAATTTTTAACACTGTAATTTATTTAGAGATGTTTGATTTCCTATGTCCTATTTTATTTCAGGATTTTCTCTATCGCATACTGAAAAGTAGTGGTAAAGGTGGCCATTCATTTAAGAGGATATGCTGGTGTAAATGCAGGACGTGTTTGAAGAGCGCCACCTGCTGCAGGATTTCACTCTTTCACTCTGTTTCCTTCCCATTTACCACTCATTCCTGGGACATTATTTGATTGAGATATGTCAGAAGCAGGGCAGTCAGAGAGCAGAGAACACGCTGAGAGCGTATCAGCTTCTGGGAACCAGCATGTCACTGAAGATGCCTTTATTTTTACACTCTCATCTCAACTTTTTTCCACCAAATCTGGACGATGTCAACAATGAGCATGGGGAAAGAGTTCATCAAGATATAAAAGGTGATGGAAAACTGTGGAAGAATAATTTTCGGGTAGCATAGCATTCGTCTTAAAGAAATAGCATAAAGGCCTAATAAATGTCAGAAACCTGTTCAGGCACACCAGGAAACCAGATCAAGGTGAAGTGAACAAAAAATGTACACTGAAATATAAGAATTGGTTTAGAAAAAATACTGAGATGGTCAAGTAAAGTAAGAATGTACCGGAAGAAAGGTTGATGTAATATACAAAATGAACTAAAAGATGACTAAGAAATCAACAGATGTCCTGTAACAACAGAATGGACAATTGTTATATGTGCAGAAGTTTCAAGGGTGGTGGCTCAACTCAAAGGAATAAGAAGAACCAGAAAATAATATGATAGACTTTTATTTTATACTAGCTGACCCCGCCGTAGCATACAGTGGTCTAAGAATAGGAACAGAAAACAGTGAGAAAGGAATTCAGAAATCAAGAGGAAAGAAATACTTCTTGGAAGACGCAATTGTGAATAGGTGTTTTGCTGGAGATGATTTGTGTCAAGAAATAACCCACTGATAGGAACAGGCACTTGCCGGATCCCAGAATAGAGATGACATTGTACAAAAACCCTTTGACAGAAAAGATACTGTTCATTTTATAACAAAGGCTTAGGAAACAACCATCGCAGTATAACGCAAATAGCAAGGAGCGAAACCAATGCCAATGGTCGACAGCATAGACATATATAGATAGACGCCACATTCACTGTGTTGCCCAGTCGACACGATACGTCAGCGCGACCGCCATATTGAAAGTGGCAAAAGTGCCATTTAAACTAATACAGGTAGACGTGGATACCGGGTTTTCTGATGAAAAAACAATAACGTTTAAAACAGTATCATTTACATAAAACAGATTTTGGCAAATCGTTTACATGCAAATATTTATATCCATTTATACACTTAATAATGGCAATTATTAAATAAGAATAATAATTAGTTTTATTATTAAATAATTCCTCCCATATAAGTAACATTTCTCGGACTGCCTTCTTCCATCTCCGAAACATTTCTAGACTTCGTCCTGTCCTTACGCAACACAGTACTGAAGTATTGGTTAACGCCCAAGTCACCTCACGTATAGATTACTGTAATGCTATTCTATCTGGCATCCCACAAAAACGTATCCATCGCTTACAACTTATTCAAAATTCTGCTGCCAGGATGATAACCTGCTGTTCTAAATCCACTGAACATATCACACCGATTCTCTCTCAGCTTCACTGGCTCCCTGTGAAGTTGTGAATATGTGTTTTGCTGGAGACGACAGTTGCTTGATCCCGGAATAGAGATGACATTGTACAAAAACCCGTCGACAGAGAAGATACTGTAGTTCATTTTATAATAAAGGCTTAGGAAACAACCGTTGCAGTATAACGAAAATAGCAAGGAGCGAAACCAATGCCAATGGTCGAGAGCATAGACATATATAGATAGACGCCGTATTCACTGTGTTGCCCAGTCGACACTATACGTCAGCGTGTCTGCCATATTGTGAGTGGCAAAAGTGCCATTTAAACTAATACAGGTAGATGTGGAAACCGGGTTTTCTGATGAAAAAACAATAATGCTTAAAACAGTATCACTTACATAACAAAGATTTTGGTGAATCATTTACATGCAATTATTTATATCCATTTATACACTAATAATGGCAATTATTAAATAATAATAATAATAATAATAATAATAATAATAATAATAAATTAATTCATTAATTATTATTATTATTAAATAATTCCTCCCATAGAAGTAACATTTCTCGGACTGCCTTCTTCAATCTTTGAAACGTTTCTAGACTTCATCCTGTTCTTACGCAACACAGTACTGAAGTATTAGTTAATGCCCGAGTCACCTCACGTATAGATTACTGTAATGCTATTCTATCTGGCATCCCACAAAAACGTATCCATCGCTTACAACTTCTTCAAAATTCTGCTGCCAGGATAATAACCTGCTGTTCTAAATCCACTGAACATATCACACCGATTCTCTCTCAACTTCATTGGCTCTCTGTGAAGTTGTGAATAGGTGTTTTGCTGGAGACGACAGTTGCTGGATCCCGGAATAGAGATGACGTTGTACAAAAACCCGTCGACAGAGAAGATACTGTTGTTCATTTAATAACAAAGGCTTAGGAAACAACCGCCGCAGTATAACGAAAATAGCAAGGTGTATGGCAGGCCTAGAGTGTTTCATTTTTCCAAAGATGTGATTTTCATATGACTTTGCTTACGCCCCAAGTCTCAGTGATATAAAAGATATATATGCCAAATTTCAAGAAGATTGGGTAATATTTAGGGGTTGCACACATTGATCACTTTTATTACAGTGTACCTAGGAGGTTGGTCTAAAAACGACTTCAGTTTCAGGATCCCAGGGGCTCTGCATCAAGCAAGGTGGATGGCAAAGGCAATATATGCACTTAAAAGTGTCGTCTTCACTAAACAGTTGAATATTCCTCAACGAGAATTGAAAGGAATGAAACGGGTTGCACATTTTGTCAGCCTCATATATGTTCGCTTTTGGCACAAGGCACTTGTAAGTCGATGGGCTCCAAAGAATGATTTGGATATGCTACAGCTTCTGAGCACTTACCCAGATGCAGACGTCAAAAAAAGTGCTCTCACAGCTGCTAAGAGATACCTTTGGTATCTGTCAGAAACAAACGTAGGATTGGCTTTTTTGGATGAACGTATTACTCAGGCTGAAAAGGAAAATATGACTAAAAATTTAGAAACCAAACCTGCAAAGAAAAAAGAAATGAAACGATTAGAGGGTAAAAACCTAGTTTTTGAAGGAAAAGACCTGAGCCATTTCGTTACTAATAAAACAAAGACGTTCTTTGAATTGTTTGGGATCCACAACGTGACAGAATACTGCAGTGATTCTCTAAGAAGCCATGTGAACGCTCTTAAGGTGGTCAATGATACCGCAGAAAGAGGAATTGCTCTGATAAAAAAGTTTAACAAATCGGTCAGGGATGAACAACAAAAACAATTCTTGTTGAGGGTAGTCAAGCATCACAGAAAAGTCGTCACCAAGCGAACAAAAGAAGGGATTGCATCGTTCAAAGTTGATTAATATAACACGTTTTGCATACTACCTATTAATCTTAGTGTCTAGTTTTAGTATTATTTTAAGTTTGTAATTTCTAGTTTTCCCAGTAAAAGTAATTAACATTGAAAAATCGTATTTTTTGCCTACAAAACTGATCAAAGTGTGCAACCTCTAAATATTATCCAATCATCTTTTTGAAATTTGGCATATATATCTTTTATACCACTGTGACTCGGGGCGTAAGCAAAGCCTGCAAAAATGTAACATTTTATTTTTTGCCTTAGAAAATGAAACACCCTAGGGAGGCCACAGGCAGCGTGGGGAAGGGTTTGGAAGAGGATGAATAGGAATCGAGAAATGCCGTGTCGACTGCGTGTGGGCGGGACTGGTTTTGAAGTGGAAGCAGGATGAACCAGAAGAGAAATATATATAAGAGATAAATCATTTGGGTGTAAACCAATGAACCAACCAGAGTAAATGTACACGAGATGTAAATTCAGCAGTTTAAAAAATGAACCTCTAGTCTTTGTTTCTCTGACCCTGCTGACCAGGCTGTAATGGACTGCTTCTGAAGACGACTCCCTCCATGGCATTTTGCTGAGGAGTAATTAAAATATACCATGAAGAGCTTTTCTCCTGCCTGATTACTGAATTGTCCTGTTAGAGGATGTTTCTTTCTTTAATAATAATAATAATTCTTTACATTTATATAGCACTTTTCTCACTACTCACACAGGGAGGACCCGGGAAGCAAACCCACAATCTCCTTACTGCAAAGCAACAGCACTACCACTGTGCCACTTGTGAGGATCTTTAATAAGATGTTATATTTCTACCACAAAAACAATATCGGGGAAAATTTGCTCCGAGCATGACAGGCAACTACTGTTGGTTCTTGCAAACAGAGACGGGAGTGCAGTACAAGCACAAGAAGCAAGGGCCTCAGACATTTTGGAGCACGTGGGCCTCACTTTTATATTGAGGTCAATTGACATAAACATATTTTCATATGTCTCTGCTATTGTCTTGTTTTCAAAATAAACACATCAAAACAATTTTGGTGGGACATTGTGTTGATATATTGATATTCAAAAGTGTCAAAATGTCAATGATATGTATTGCAACAACCTGATGTGCTGACTTAATTCCAATTTTATATATGAAATCAGCATAAAAAATATAATAATGAGCTGCTCTTAAGTTCCCAGTAGTAAACAAAAATATTTTTTTGTAGACCAGCGTAATTTATGGTATTGCTATTCTCTTAAATATGTGATGAGGCCATGACCCCTCACCATCTTTACTGCCAGTATTTCTCCTTTCATAATTTGCAGGGGTTCATTGTAAATTGCAAGACATTGAGGTGGTCTTGAAAACTTCTTTTAATAACGCCTCTTGATCTTAGTATAATAGTTATAATTATTGGTGGTTTCATTCAACATTTGTCAAATTTCTGCTTGCAGCGTTTGTCATTTTGTTCATTTTGTCCAGTGTGAATCATCATGTAGCTATTCCAACTGCTGCCCTGTTTGAGATATGCATGTCATATTCTAAACAGCTGTGAGGTTTCTCACATACATGGAGCCCAACAGTAATCGGTCCATTAAGAAATTATCGAGCTATGGACGAAAGACATAGAGCTGTTCTGAAGCCAGCGTTTGCCCTGTCTGAATTCTCACATGTGTTGTTGAGATGTACCTTTTTGTAAGAATCTTTTCCTCACTTTCAGAAGTCCAATGAAGAATCATTTCAGGGTGAGTTTCTCCAAGAGGATTTTGTGTGCTGACAGTCATGTGCTACTCAGGATATTTCTGTTGCACAACCATAACTGTCATCCCAGTAAATTTAAGCACCTCACTTGTTCCTACTGATGTCTTTTCTCACAGTTTGCATTGAGTGATTGTAATTGGTAAGGAGACAAGAAATCCTGGATGTTTCCTTTAATGACACCTATTGACCTCATCACTTGGGCGCAGATTCTTTTTTTTTTGTTTTTTCCTCACAGATAACTTTGCTCAGATTCTTCTCTGCAGTGTGAATTTTTGAGTGGTAGTGAACGTTACTTATTTGTGAAAATAGTTTACCACATTCAGAACATTAATATGGCTTCTCTCGTGTGTGAATTCTTGTGTGGCTCTGCAGATGGGTTCTTTGTGAAAACTGCTTACCACATTCAGAACAGCCGAATGGCTTCTCCCCGGTGTGAATTCTCTTGGGACTGTGAAGATGGCTGCTGACTGCGAAATGTTTGCCATATTCAGCATATACAGTTGTGCTAGAAAGTTTGTGAACCCTTTAGAACTTTCTATATTTCTGCATAAATATGACCTAAAACATCATTAGATTTTCACTCAAGTCCTTAAAGTAGATAAAGAGAAACCAGTTAAACAAATGAGACAAAAATATTATACTTGGTCATTTATTTATTAAGGAAAATGATCGAATATTACATATTTGTGAGTGGCAAAAGTATGTGAACCTTTGCTTTCAGTATCTGGTGTGACCCCCCAATAACCAACTAAACGTTTCCGGTAACTTTTGCTCATTCCTGCACACCGGCTTGGAGGAATTTTCGCCCATTCCTCCGTACAGAACAGCTTCAACTCTGGGATGTTGGTGGGTTTCCTCACATGAACTGCTCACTTCAGGTCCTTCCACAACATTTTGATTGGATTAAGGTCAGGACTTTGACTTGGCCATTCCAAAACATTAACTTTATTCTTCTTGAACCATTCTTTGGTAAAACGACTTGTGTGCTTAGGGTCGTTGTCTTGCTGCATGACCCACCTTCTCTTGAGGTTCAGTTCATGGACAGATGTCCTGACATTTTCCTTTAGAATTCTCTGATATCATTCAGAATTCATTGTTCCATCAATGAAGGCAAGCCGTCCTGGCCCAGATGCAGCAAAACAGGCCCAAACCGTGATACTACCACCACCATGTTTCACAGATGGGATAAGGTTCTTATGCTGGAATGCAGTGTTTTCCTTTCTCCAAACATAACGCTTTTCATTTAAACCAAAAAGTTCTATTTTGGTCTCATCCATCCACAAAACATTCTTCCAACAGCCTTCTGGTTTGTCCATGTGATCTTTAGCAAACTGCAGACGAGCAGCAATGTTTTTTTGGAGAGCAGTGGCTTTCTCCTTGCAACCCTGCCATGCACACCATTGTTGTTCAGTGTTCTCCTGATGGTGGACTCATGAACATGAACATTAGCCAATGTGAGAGAGGCCTTCAGTTGCTTAGAAGTTACCCTGAGGTCCTTTGTGACCTCGCCGACTATTACACGTGTGCCTTGCTCTTGGAGTGATCTTTGTTGGTCGACCACTCCTGGTGAGGGTAACAATGGTCTTGAATTTCCTCCATTTGTACACAATCTGTCTGACTGTGGATTGGTGGAGTCCAAACTCTTTAGAGATGGTTTTGTAACCTTTTCCAGCCTGATGAGCATCAACAACTCTTTTTGTGAGGTCCTCAGAAATCTCCTTTGTTCGTGCCATGATACACTTCCACAAACATGTGTTGTGAAGAGCAGACTTTGATAGATCCTGTTCTTTAAATGACACAGGGTGCCCACTCACACCTGACTGGCATCCCATTGATTGAAAACACCGGACACCTCACCTTCAAACTAACTGATCATCCGAGAGGTTCACATACTTTTGCCACTCACAAATATGTAATATTCAATCATTTTCCTTAATAAATAAATGACAAGTATAATATTTTTGTCTCATTTGTTTAACTGGTTTCTCTTTATATACTTTTAGGACTTGAGTGAAAATCTGATGATGTTTTAGGTCATATTTATGCAGAAATATAGAAAATTCTAAAGGGTTCACAAACTTTCCAGCACAACTGTATCTATGGCTTTTCTCCAGTGTGGATTCTAGTATGGATTTGGAGCCTGCAACTATCAGCAAATTGTTTTGCACATTCAGAACAGCCATACGGTTTTTCTCCAGTATGGATTCTTCTGTCTGCGGTGGGTTGGCACCCTGCCTGGGATTGGTTCCTGCCTTGTGCCCTGTGTTGGCTGGGATTGGCTCCAGCAGACCCCCGTGACCCTGTGTTGGAAAATGGATGGATGGATGGATGGATTCTTCTGTGTCTTTGGAGCTTATAACTGGTTGATAATCGTTTGGCACATTCAGGACAGCAATAGGTCTTTTCTTTTGTATGAACTGACCCTTTACAGTCAGGCTTGATTTTTAAAGACGGCTGGCACCTTCGGCCAGAACGCAAAGTCTCTTGATCTGTTTTGTGTACTTGTTCTTGGTCAGAGTTGATAGCTTCTCTTGCAAGTACAGAACTACACTGCAAAGAGGCTGCTGCCAATACCTGTGATCCTCTTGTTGATTTCTTCATCTTCTCCTTGTCTATTTTCTCTTGTAGTCTGCTCTGAAGAGAGGGCTGAGCAAATGAAGATGGGGAGCTGTTGCCGTTCTCCTTTAAATCTGCAATTATACAAAAAATGTAAAGGTTTTAAAATCAATGTGCACAGTTATACTCTACAAGAGATCAAAATAAACATTGTCATGTTTCTCACATGAATACAAAGAGGTTCCGGGCCTCATAGTGTCTGAAGTGCTCTGATCTTTCTGAGGCCTAAAACTGTCCGGACTGCAGCTGGATTCTTCTTGACGCTGACGCTCCTCTTCCATGTCTGACTCTGAACTGAATTAACAGTCTTTGAGAATACTATGGCATGTTATATACGTATTTAGCCCTAAGTGCACCCTGAATCATTGAACTTTCTCCGCATTTTCTGCAGTTGTACAATCAAGTCAATAAGTATTTGGACAGTGACACAATTTTCATAATTTTGCTTCTGCATGCCACCGCAATGCATTTGAAATAAGGCAATCTATTGTGATATTGGCACTTGGTTGGCGCTGACCCGACACAGACTGACAACGGAGGCACATATAAAATAAACAAAAGATTTATTTTTTCTTCAGCCATGGGACACGTCTTCCCCATCTCCCACTGTCCCTACACAGTCCCAGAACACAAAGAAAAATCACCCTAAATCTCACTCTTCTTTCCACTCCACCCAGGGCAGCTTTGTCCTCCTCCTCCCGACTCTGGCGCCCGGAGTAGTGGCTGCGGGCTCCTCTTATAGCCCACCCGGATGTGCTGCAGGTGCTCGTTGACCTACTTCCGGCTGCACTTCCGGGTGTGGCTGCGCTCCCGCCCAGACGGGCTCGTTAAGCTGTGCAGCTCTGTGCAGCTCCACCTGGCGGAGGCCACAGAGTCCAACCAAGATGAGCTCCGGTGTTCCACAAAAGTGGCCCTGACGCAGCCCAGGGGGGCTGCCAACAAAGTTTCCGAGGGACATAGCGTGGCTCCCATGGCTGCTCCCCCTGATCTAGTGACAAAGGGGGGTCCCCACACTATACATGATTGGAGTGCAGACTTTCAGCTTTATTTTAAGGGGTTTAACGGAAATACTGTATGAGCCATTAAGGAATGACAGCCATTTTTCTGCATAGCCCCCCATTTCCAGCAGCTCAATACCATTTGGACTTTTGACTGACCAGCTGTTCCTATAGCCAGGTGTCAGCAGGTCCCTAATTATTTCATTAAGCAGGTAGAAGGTCTGCAGTTGATTCCAAGTGTGAAATTTGCATTTGGAAGCCGTCACGGTAAACTTTTAATATGAGCTCCAAAGAGCTGCCCATGCAGGAAAAAAACAGGCCATCATTAGGCTGAGAACTCAAAACAAACAAACACATCAGAGAGACAGCAGAAACACCAGGGGCCTCGTGTATAAGTGGTGTGTTCACACAAAAATGTTGTGTACGCCCGTTTCCACGCTTACGTCAAGATGTATAAAAACTAAACTTGGTGTAACCAATGCGCATTTTCACGGTAGCCCCCTGCCTTGCATATGCACTTTTCTGCTCGGGGGCATGTAGCATCAAAGCAGGGCTACTGTTTCTGTGTCGTTTCCTTTTCTTTTTTAGATTGACATCCATGACGTTGGCTTGATCAAATACACCAAAATTATTTGCATCCAACCATCCATTTTCCAACCCGCTGAAACCAAACACAGGGTCTGCTGGAGCCAATCCCAGCCAACAGAGGGCACAAGGCAGGAACCAATCCTGGGCAGGGTGCCAACCCACCGCAGGACACACACAAACACACCCACACAACAAGCACACACTAGGGCCAATTTAGAATCGCCAATCCTCCTAACTGGCATGTCTTTGGACTGTGGAAGGAAACCGGAGCGCCCGGAGGAAACCTACGCAGACACGGGGAGAACATGCAAACTCCACGCAGGGAGGACCCGGGAAGCGAACCCGGGTCTCCTAACTGCGAGGCAGCAGCGCTACTGCGCCACCGTGCCGCCCAATTATTTGCATATCATTTACAAATGTAATTCACTTCATTGTAATCATTCTGTCACAATATAATGGTGTATGGAAAGGCAAAACTAATCCAACTACCGTAGCTGCTTTAGCATTGTTAGAAGAATGGAAGAATTAGAAGAGAGCGCGTATTTAGAGATGGTGATGACGACTGGCTTCTAAGACTTAGCGGTTCCCAAACTGTGCCTTTTCAGGTGGTACGCATCGCGGTCCCTGAAATTTAATTTATCTGTGCAAACCCCTTTATGACAAGCCTGTTGTGAGCAAAAACCAAATGAAACTGTTTAAATACAATAATACGTGGATTCCCAAATTTAGTGTGGTGTGAAATTTCGTCATCTGATTAAATAAAACCTATTATTCGAATCAGTATTTAATTCATTTAACGCTACCATAATTCCGTTTCGCGGAAGTCAACTTCTACCTCTTCACTGTTTGAGCTTTTCGTCACTAGATGAAAGCACAACGCCGACACTGTTTAGTCTTCGGTAACTCTGCCTCACAGAAACCGCTCGCGTTTGTTGTTATACGTGCACTGCCGCTGTATCGCATCGTAGTCACTTGATCTAAGCACAAAGCCGATACCATTTCGTCTTCGGTAACTGCGTCACATACAGACCGAAGGCAGGATTTAGTTTTGGGCCGGAATTTATCAATTTATGTACATGCACAAATTTTTTCATTAATTTTATGCATAATTTCTTCCAATTCTTTAACTTTTATTCAGATTTCGGGGCGGTTTAGACCCGAATCCCTACTCCCCCACCCCCACCCTCTTAAAGCTCTCCCTCCCTTTCAACAATTTTTAATAGCTTTTCAAGGGACTGAAATAAGACGCAACAGTTACATATCGAATAATTTGAATTTTCTTAAAAAATGGATAAGTATTTAAAGAAAAATCTTTCAAACGCTACCGTTTCGTCATCCAATTCAATTAGTCCTAGTGACAAAGATACCGATACATATGCAAATAAACCGAAAAAACAGAGTAAGAAAGATCCGTGTCTCAAATATGATAACAATTATCTAAAATTTGGTTTTAATGCAACTGGCAATGAATTTGGGCAGCGACCTCAGTGCCTCATTTGCTGTGAGATTCTTTCAAATGCTAGTATGAAACCGTCACATCTAAAGCGTCATCAAGCTACGAAGCACTGAGAAACCGTGACAAAGTCAATTCAGTATTTTGAAAGGAAACGTTTGGAACTGCAGAAACAAAAAAGCATCTTCAAGCAGCACACTACATTTAACGCTGCTTTAGTGAAGGCATCATTTAGTGTCGCTTTACGGCATTGTCGGGCAACCGGTGTGCAGTGCGCCACGGAATTTTCTAGGGGCGCCGCGAAAACTTTTGTAAAATATTTAAAATTGCTAGTGTTTTTGAACTTTTGGTTGATTAAAAAGATAATGTTTAAAAAATATATTCCATGTTGGAAAAACAGATAACGGAACACTTACGGAAATGAAGTCTAAGAAACGCGAGAGACTTCAAATGATCGACAAGGAAAAGCGTGTCTGTCTTTCGAAAATTGATCCTCGCATCAATCTCATACAGTATGTGCTGAAAAACAATCTCAACGTTCACATTAATTAAATTTAAGATTTATCCTTTGATTCCTTTATTAATAAAATGTCTTTCAAACTTGTAAAATTAACTGTTTTTATTGGCGATTGTCCGTAGATTGTGTCGTCACGACTTTATTTATGGGCAGTCCCTCAGGCGCGCCGCGAAAGAAAATTTTTGGACTTAGTGCGCCGCAACTCGAAAAAGGTTGCCTTTCACTGCTTTACGGATTGCTCGCGGTAAAAAGCCAAGCACGCTTGCTGAAGAAGTCATCATGCCGTGTGTTGTCGACATGGTGAACAGCGTATACTCGGAGAACAAGCGGCAGGTAAAATGTGTGCGATTCCTCTTTCTAATAATACGATTACTCGCAGAACTGCTGACATGGAGGACGACGTGCAGGAACAATTAATTGAAATGATAAAAGCAAACGGAAAATTTGCGTTGCAACTCGATGAGTCAACAGATGTTTCTGAGTGTGCAATTTTAATCGTGTACATCCGATTTATTAACTTTAGTATTTCTTCTGTTCAAGAGGAATTTTTATTCAGCGACAAACTGCCTACGAGGACTACTGGCGAAGAACTGTTTCGTCTTCTCGATAAGTTTGTTACAGAAAAAGAATTGATGTGGAACAATTGTGTTGGTGTAACAACAGACGGCGCTGCAGCTATGACTGGTAAAAATTCCGGTGTCGTACAGGGTATTAAAGCAGTAGCGCCTTTTGCTGTATCGTACCACTGCATCTGCGCACCTGAGGGACTGCCCATAAATAAAGTCGTGACGACACAATCTATGGACAATCGCCAATAAAACAGTCAATTTTACAAGTTTGAAAGACATTTTATTACTAAAGGAATCAAAGGATAAATCTTAAATTTAATTAATGTTAACGTTGAGATTGTTTTTCAGCACATACTGTATGAGATTGATGCATCGTGAAGCTCTTGCTGCAAGACACATAAGTGAAGAACTGCATGGCGTCTTGTTAACCGCAATAAAAATTGTCAACTACATAAAAACAAGTTCACTGAACGCACGTTTATTTGAAATACTATGTTTAAAAATTGGTTCAGAACATCAGCTTTTATTGTTTTACACAGAGGTGCGCTGGCTGTTAAGAGGACGCGTTTTGCAGAGATTTTTTGAGTTGAGAAATGAAGTGAGTCTGTTTCTGTTACAAAAGAACTCGGTAATGAATGTTTATCTATGTGACACAACATGGCTTGCAAAACTGGTTTATCTCGTAGACATTTTAATGCTCTCAACGATTTAGATGTCAGTCTACAAGGCAGAGAGAGTGACTTATTTAAACACATGGATAAAGTTTCAGCTTTTGTGAAGAAACGTAGCCATTGGAAACTAGAACAGCAACGTCTAGATATGTTCCAGTACTTTAGCGAGTTTGTTGCTCAAAATCCTGATTCCAGCATACAGGAAGATATTTCTAAAATTATTGTGAATCATCTAAAATTACTTGAAGAAAGCTTTGTTCGTTATTTTCCCGAGGATAATGCGACAAAAGAAAGTGGTTGGATACGAAGTCCGTTTACAACAGATATAACCGGCTTGACTTTGACTGCTCAAGAAGAAACAAATGTAATCGAACTGTCATGTGACAGCACGCTTAAAGCGCAATTTACTGAAAACAGTTTGTTAAGTTTTTGGATGTACGCTCATGCTGACTATCCTGAGCGCGCAAAAGCAGGGCAATGTCCGCATTGCTGCCATTCTCGAGTACATAATTATGTGAAACTGGCTTTTCTGAAATGACTGCTATCAAAACAAAATACAGAAATAGACTGGATGCTCATAACGACCTGAGACTTTCTCTTTCGACGATTCAGCCCAGAATTGACAAACTTGTAAACAGTATGCAGTCACATCCTACTCACTGATGCGAGATATCGCAAATATGGCAGTCAGACTGTCGTTATTAGAAATAGACAGGCTATTATAGTTACACTGTTTAAGTTAATTAAAATAATATGATTATACTGCCGTCTACACAGATGTACTAACATAAATTCATTCAATATTGTAGTCAGTGTCGTGAATTTGCTGTATATTACCTAATTAAGAATTAATCATTCATTGCAGTACTTGCTTTTTAATTTTTTTTGTTAAAAATTCGGGTGGTACGCAACGCAACTCACTTAACCTCAGGTGGTACTTGACGTCCAAAAGTTTGGGTACTTCTGGTTAAATTACATTGAGGGAGGAAGAGGCGGGCACAGGTGGAACAGGTTCTGGAAGTGACGTCATGGGAGCATTCTGGGTCAATGTGGCAAGGTTGGATATCATGTTTGTATATGTATGTGTGTGTTTGTGAATTTATGCCATTTTACAATAATTCCAATATTTTGATTTGTGGTTATGCAGTTTTTCTAGTAAACAACAGAGTGTGGAAAGAAACAGTGGCTTGAGCCCCTGCTGCCACTCCTTTGTGCACGTCCCTGTCCATACAGTAGATGGCAGTGTTTCTCCTATCCTCTGTGCCACTGTGCCATCCCAAAAGAGACTTGATATCTCAGTTTGTCTGTGTGTACAAAGCATATCAAGTCTACTTCAATGCATTAGGGATCCTGTTATGCAATGACATTCATTATGTTTAATTAAGTATCAAAATAAGCCTGTCACACCTAATTCTTAAGTGTATAATAAATCAGCATCACATTTTTAAGCACTAATCACGTGTCTTCTTCTTCTCCTTTCGGCTGCTCCCGTTAGGGGTCGCCACAGCGGATCATCTTCTTCCATGTCTTTCTGTCCTCGTCATCTTCCTCTGTCACCCCATCATCTTCGTGTCCCCTCTCACCACATCCATTAACCTCATAGGTCTTCCTCTTTCCTCTTCCGTGGCAGCTCTAGCATTAAAATCCTTCTCCCAATATACCCAGCATCTCTCCCCTGCACCAAACCAACACAATCTCGCCTCTCTGATTTTGTCTCCAAACCATCCAACCTGAGCTGACCCTCTAGTGTCCTCATCTCTAATCCTATCCATCCTCATCACACCTAATGTAAATCTTAGCATCTTTAACTCTGCCACCTCCAGCTCTGTCTCCTGCTTTCTGGTCAGTGCCACCGTCTCTAACCTATATAACATAACTGGTCTCACTACCGTCCTGTACCGTCCATCACGTGTCTAATAGGGCACAAAAATAGCGGATCCCACCTGCCTCGCTTAATGAGTTTAGAAAGCTTGGCTTGTGTCAGCTGTTTTGTCTTCCACCAAAGGGGATTGCGGGCATGTAAGAGTTAAGTGTTCTGCTCCACGTCAGGATAAAGAAGAAGCTTAGCGTGGACTGTTGTGTCCTGAGAGTTCATGACGCCCTTATGTCTCTTTCATCAGCTAAATAAAATTGAACACAACACGCTGCTCTGTAGCTCGTGTGCTTTCCTTTTTTCTGGAAATAATAATCACCATACACTCCAAGTCAGTAGCCCTTCCTCTGTAAACACTATTCTCTCCACTTTGTATTTATCAGCTTTCTTTGATATTCTCCTCGATCGCTTAAATAATAAAAACGTTCATTTATATAGCGCCTTTCCCAGTATGACGAATGCTGCATAATGGTGAACTGCTTTCAGTCCCATCTGCAGTTACCGACAAACGAGTTAGTGAGACCGACTGAGTCTCGATTGTAAGTAGGGGCTTATCGACTTGGTCCAAATTCAGCCGCGACTTCAAATGCGGGCTCGTGGAGACCCCCGGGAATCTGCAAAGCGCGGATAGCCTGAGCGCCGTACGCTTAGCTCCTCCCCTGTCCCGCTCGACTCACATTTCCTCCCCTTTCCCACACGATATTACCGTACCCGTCCGATGCTCACACTCTTTCTCATCCCGTGGCTTTCTTCTGTTTGCATTTACCTCCCATTGAAAGTGCAGATGGCATAGTCGACAACAAAACGAGTCACCAATGAGCGACTCCAAGGAAAGGCGGCGTTACGAGATGGGTCCAGAGCTGCAGAGCACCGCGACTCGGTACATGCGATAGACAGCAAATTGGATTGCAGGTTCTTGTCACCTGGTTTACTCGACTTGAGTCAGATACCCCGCGAAGCCCCAATCTTAAGCGTAGCCAGGCGTCTCACCGATGTATAATGAAAGACGACAGCCTCCTTGATGGAGTGGCGCCCTGGAGGTCCGCAGTTGGAGTCTATTGATCGTTGCTGCTTAACTAAAAGACACATGTTGGGTAAACACTGCTATCGATTGTACGGGGTAGTGGGTGTCAGGGGGAATTCCTTTGCAGAGTTTGTTCATGTACCTCCTTTACGAACACAGAAAACCGAAACATGTATAAATAATCCTCCCTCCGTACAGTAGATGGCAATGTTCATCCGAGTAACTCACTTTTTTTTCCCAGCGAGTCGCTCCCCGATGACTCGTTTTGTTTCTCTTTGTTTATTTCCGCCCTGAGACAGCTTCGACTGCCAACCAAGATTTGTATGTGCACTTTAGCGAGAAGAAGAAAAAGAGACAAAAATAGAGTGGCGAGAAAGAGGAGTGTCGGTGAGTAACTGGAGAATCGGGCGGGGGTGAGAATACCGCGCTGGAGGTGAAAGAAAATGAAGCGGGACGTCGAAAGAAGTGGGTGAATGCCGGCAGACGGCGATAACGAGGCGGACTGTCAGTCGGAGTTTCGGAAATTCCACTTAAACGCCCCGTGAAGTTGAAGTCCCGAGTCGAACAACTCGAATTAAACGAAGCTACCCGGGCTGTTGGAGTCGTGTCTCTAAGCCGATCTTCCACTTTAGTCAGTTCTACAACACATTATGGATGGTATAATCAGGTTGCGATTCAGACCTATGAATGTAATACTTCGATCTTCATCCTGTCAAGTAAGCGGACCAGCCGCCGTGGCGCCGCCTGAGGTTCAATCCCCGTAAGAGGATTTAAACTGCGTACACCTTACGAGCCCCAATTACTGTATCACACATATCTAAGATCCGCTTCTCGCTAGTGAGAGGAGGTAGCGGATGTTTGCAGACTGGCCGACCAACCACTAGCGTCAGCATCCAAATATCAGATTGCGGTCCAGACCTGTGAATGTAATACTCCGATCTTCACTCTGTCATATAAGCGAATCTGCCGCTGTAGCGCAACGTCAGGGGCTTCGCCTCAGGCGCGGACGTCCGAGGTCCGATCCCTGTAAGGGGAAGCAAAAGTGCTTACACCTGATGAGCCCCAATCACTGCATCACATATCTTAGATCTGCTTCTCGCAACTGAAAGGACGTGGCGGATATACCTTGAAGGTTACCAAAAAATCAGATTGAGACTCAGACCTATGCATGTAATTCTCCGGTATTCACCCTGTCATGTAACCGAACCATCCTTCGTGGCGCGACGTCAGGTACTGTATCATTATATATACAGTGTATGTATCTCTCTCTCTCTCTCTCTGCGGATGTTTGCAGACTGGCCGACCAACCACTAG
>JANRMT010062807.1:3913655-3930923 GCA_026402145.1 Polypterus bichir lapradei
ATCTATCTATCTATCTATCTATCTATCTATCTATCTATCTATCTATCAGCGCAGCATTTGTTTGTTTTGTTTTTTGGGATTGAAATCATGCACTAGCATTTAAAATGAAGGACAGACATCCTGGCCAGGATGGAGGATAATTTCTTACCCAGTCAGGATGCCGTGATAGATGGGCTGGACAGGCTTGGGTGCGGGGAGCTGTTCATTCCCCCAAGTGGCAGGTGGCAGTATTCCTCAGGGTTAATAATAATTCTTTGCATTTATATAGCACCAATTAGGACACCTCCAGGGTGGCATGGGAATTGGAGTCTCGAAATACAACCCTGTCAGGGTCCTTGGGTGCAGGTAGAGGGGATAGCTGGGGGACGACTGCCCTGGTTTCCACATGACACAGAAATGCTTTGCTACATGACACTATGGGTCTAGTTCTTCACAAAAAGCCCGCAGGCTTTGTATATCTTTGTATCTGGTGTCAACAAGTGGAGAGTGAGAGAGAAAGTGAAAACAAAAGTGAAAAGAGGATTGAGAGGAGGAGTGCTTTTGATAGTAGAGCAGTGGGCAGGCTCACAGCTGAGGCCGTAGTCTGGTTTGTTAATGTTTGTAATGGCAATCAAATGATAACTTTACCTTTTTCTGCTAAAGTTGTTTTTTAACAATTTTTTTCCAACTATATTGCAGTTCGAGTTTCTTAATTTATAGTAGGTCAGTTCCGGCCTTTGGATTCAGTACAGCCATCCTTGATAGGACCTGTGCTGCCAGTATAAATTGCTTCAATGTGATAAAAATGAAAATCACCAATATTTAAACATTTTCTGCTTTATCTGTTTGTGGCTTTGTTTAAATCAGATGGATTTTGTCTCCATATCAAAAGCATTTTCACTCCAAACCTGCCAAGAGCTTCTCAATGTGACACAAAGGGATCACAACATTCCAGATATATCGTAGAAAGTCTTACTTGGTCATTGCTCTGTTTGGTAACCGATGGAAGTCAACATTAAAACGTTATTTTCCATGACTTTATGAAGTAATACCATCACTTTTATTTTCGCAGGCAAAAAAATGTCAGCTGCTTAAGAGCCTCCAGACCAGTGGTGACAATGTGAGTCTTAGAACAGAAGAGCAGACGCTTGGAAGAGAGAAGAGTTTTCCACGGAGCATGGCCTCAGCCAATGATGATGGCATGGATGAAAGACCTGCACAGGTTAAACAAGAGGACTATGAGTTGGGTGAATCAAAGGATCATGAAGGCATAATTTCCTTGTTTAAAGAGGAGGGGACTGACGTTAAAGTTGAGGATTCTAGAGATGACCTTGTTAGCCTTGCACTGCAAAGCCACAAAACTGGGAATGCTTTCAGTCAAGACGTTTGTGAAGAGTCTCAATCCAGTTTACAACCCTGGGTCACAAATATGGGGCAACTGCATAACTTTCTTGAAGTAAAATCTGAAACTGGAAAGAGAATAAAAGAAGAGGACTGTGAGTGGGGTGCAGTAGAGAGTTTATGTTTGAAGGTGGAGGATTGTGAAGGGGAAATTTCCGACTTTAAGGAAGACGAGTCCAAGGGGGAGACTGTTGACATTAATATCAAGAAGTCAGAGGATTTCTCTGTTAGTCTTGAACTTCAAAAACATGAAAGTGGAAACATTTTCAAGGAGGATATCTGTGAAGAGTCGCATTACAGTTTACAGCCCCAGTTCACTACTACGGGACACCTGACTACCCAGCAGAATTTTTTGCACTTGAAATCTGAGATATCCGAGTTTGAAGATGGAACTGTTGAAGGAAACGGGAGAGAAGCAGAAGAGCAGCAGTCATCTGTATTTGCTGAAATCAGTAAGTGATGTGATTAGATAGAAAAAAATGAAAAAGTGGGATACACCAATACTGGCCTACCGTAGTGTGTTTATAATTGCCAATGTCAATTTTTAAGTATAATTCAAAATATATACATTGTGTGTAAAAATGATAATGTTTATTATTTTCAAATGTCCTTTTTCGTTTTTAAAATGTCATTAGGCTGTCATTCTATTTTAGTTTTTATTCTTTATAGGCACCACCATATTGTTGAAGCTCATTGTCGGGCACTTTGCTTTGCTAAACGATTCCTACATTTTTAATCAGATCAAAGCGCTTTCTTCATAGTAACTATTCGTTAGGCCCTGTCCACATGGAGCTCTGAAATAAGCGTTTCTGATCCATCTGTAGCGTCAACTGGGCTCGGATTGAACGCCGAGTGTTTTTCTGCTCATTGCAGTGAATCAGACCGTCCACACAGGCTTTCAGCACTTTCGTACGGTTGGATGCCTGTTCAGATGGCATCAGTAAAACGTCGCATGCGGCTTTTTCTTCGCGTCAGTTTCTGCTAAAATCCCGATGAGCATAAATTAAACGTCTGTGTCGCGTTTACATGTTGTACATTTAATATTCTGGAGGACTGGATATGTCTCATGATTATCTGTGTGTGTGTGTGTGTGTACACAGTATCTCACAAAAGTGTGTACACCCCTCACATTTTTGTAAATATTTTATTCTGTCTTTTCATGGGACAACACTGAAGATACGACACTCTGACACAATGTCAAGCAGTCCGTGTACAGCTTGTATAACACTGTAAATTTGCTGTCCCCTCAAAATAACTCAACACACAGCCATTAATGTCTAACAACAAAAGTGAGTAGACCCCTAAGTGACAAATGTCCAAATTGTGCCCAGTGTCCATATTTTGTGTGGCCGCCCAGCATTGTTTTCTTTATTTTCCCTTGGGCATGGAGTTCACACGAGCTTCACAGGTCGCCACTGGAATCCTCTTCCACTCCTTCATGACGACATCACGGAGCTGGTGGATGTTAGAGACCTTGAGCTCCTCCACCTTCCCCACAGATGCTCAATAGGGTTTAGGTCTGGAGACGTGCTTGGCCAGTCCAGCACCTTTACCCTCAGTTTCTTTATCAAGGCAGTGGTCATCTTGGAGGTTATCATGTTGGCATACTGCCCTGCGGCCCAGGGAGGGGAACACGCTCTGCTTCAGTATGTCGGAGTACATGTTGGCATTCATGGTGCCCTCAATGAACTGTAGCTCCCCAGTGCTGGCAGCACTCATGCAGCCCCAAACCGTGACACTCCCACCACCATGCTTGACTGTAGGCAACACACTTGTCTTTGTACTCCTCACCTGGTTGCCGCCACATACTCTTGACACCATCTGAACCAAATAAGTTTATCTTGGTCTCATCAGACCACAGGACAGGTTCCAGTAATCCATGTCCTTAATCTGCTTGTCTTTCTTTATCATCATCTTTAGAAGAGGCTTCCTTCTGGGACGACAGCCATGCAGACCAATTTGATGCAGTGTGCGGCGGGCGTGTGGTCTGAGCAGTGCCAGGCTGACCTCCCACCCCTTCAATGTTGGCAGCACTCATACGTCTGTTTTCAAAAGACAACCTCTGGATATGACGCTGAGCACAGGCACTCAACTTCTTTGGTCGGCCATTGCAAGGCCTGTCCCGTTAAACCTGTCGCTGTGTGGTCTTGGCCACCGTGCTGCAGCTCAGTTTCAGGGTGTGTGTTGCCAATCGTCTTATAGCCTCGGCCATCTTTATGGAGAGCAACAATTCTTTTTTTTCAGATCGTCAGAGAGTTCTTTGCCATGAGGTGCCATGTTGAACTTCCAGTGCCCAGTTTGAGAGCGAGAACAGCAAATTTAACACACCTGAGACCTTGGAACACGAACGGGTCACATAACACCGGGGAGGGAAAATGGCGAATTGGGCACACTTTGGACATTTGTCACTTAGGGGTCTACTCACTTTTGTTGTTAGACATTAATGGCTGTGTGTTGAGTTATTTTGAGGGGACAGCAAATTTACACTGTGATACAAGCTGCACACGGACTACATTGGATCAGAGTGTCGTATCTTCAATGAAAAGGTAAAATATTTACAAAAATGGGAGGGGTGTACTCACTTTTGTGAGATACTGTATGTATATATATATATATATATATACACACACACACACACACACACACACTCACGTGCACACAATCAACAACATAATAATTGAAAATTGGAAACAGTTTGCAGGTTTGTACTGATGACATAACTTTAGCTACTAATGGATTATAAGTACCGGTGTGTGAGTGCATAAGCGAGTCCTATTCGTATATTTGCTTACTTCAACGTGACACACAGCCGCTCTTTAACACCGACTCACATATTGGTTGATGGCCGTGTAAAATGGTGTTGTAGCAGCGGCAGCAGGCAATCAAAACTCGAAACTGACATCTGACAGGATTTGAATAACTTACGTGGAAATCGCCGCGTTTCTTCATAGATTACACACACGTTGTGCAGTCAGAGGGTGAGCCCAGTAACAGCAGCGATGTTTTCTCTGCCTATGTCGCCGTATCAGGAGGATTTTTAACACAAGGAGGTCAATATTCAGGTCTAATAAAGCCAACTGATCCATATTTTGTGAATCCAATGACGGATGATCCTCAAACCCCACAGGTTAAAAACACTGCGGACTGCCTGATAACTGCACCCACACACAAAAGGAAAATACACAAAACTGCAGTACAATCTGGGCTGCAGGTTGACGCTTACCAGAGGCAAACAAACGCAAATGTAACGTCATATTGAAGTGAATTAAACACCACTAGAAAACACATCATAAACACCTAGGTCGCTCAGAGAGCATTCATTTAGCCGAGATCTGAACGCCCGTTTGGACTGGGCCAAAATAAAAATCAATGGAACATCTGCATGTAGGACTGCAATGGAAATGTGACATGCCATAATATTCTCCAGCCTGCTCAGTTCAATTCAGGGTAAAGTAGGAGAGGCCAGCAGCATGAAACACAACCCAGATGCCGGTGGATGGGGCTCCAGGCTATCCGTTTACCCACCTCAGAGTCACCAGTTCACCTGCACTGGTGTGAAATCACACACAAATATGGAGGAAATTTACTAAATTCACACGAACAATGCCTGGGTGCAGGAATTAACCCCGTGATGCTGGACTAACCGTGACAATCCTGGACCCCGTGATCATCAGAGGTGACTGTGCAGAGGGTGCAGACCTATAAATACCTGGGAGTGCAGCTGGATGATCAATTGGACTGGACTGCCAATACTGATGCTCTGTGTAAGAGAGGTCAGAGCCGACTATACTTCCTTATAAGGCTGGCGTCCTTCAACATCTGCAATAAGATGCTGCAGATGTTCTACCAGACGGTTGTGGCGAGTGCCCTCTTCTACGCGGTGGTGTGCTGGGGAGGCAGCATAAAGATGAAGGACGCCTCACACCTGGACAAACTGGTGAGGAAGGCAGGCTCTATTGTAGGCACGGAGCTGGACAGTTTGACATCTGTGGCAGAGTGACGGGCACTGAGCAGACTCCTGTCAATCATGGAGAATCCACCGCATCCACTGAACAGGATCATCTCCAGACAGAGGAGCAGCTTCAGTGACAGAGTGTTGTCACCATCCTGCTCCACTGACAGACTGAGGAGATCGTTCCTCCTCCACACTATGTGACTCTTCAATTCCACCCAGGGGGCTCAACGTTAACATTATACAAAGTTATTGTCTGTTATACCTGCATTTTTATTACTCTTTAATTTAATATTGTTCTTTATCAGTATGCTGCTGCTGGAGTATGTGAATTTCCTCTTGGGATTAATAAAGTATCTATCTATCTATCTATCTATCTATCTATCTATCTATCTATCTATCTATCTATCTATCTGTTATATAGTGCCTTTCAGATCTATTTATCTGTTATACAGTGCCTTTCACATCTATCTATCATATAGTGCCTTTCACATTATCTATCTATGTATTATATTGTGCCTTTCACATTATCTGTCTATCTATCTATATATTATATAGTGCCTTTCACATTATCTGTCTATCTGTCTGTCTATCTCTCTGTTTCTAACCACTGTGCCACCTCAACACATAAGCATGTAGTTAGATATATAGGATGTTATTGCCACCCAGCCCCTGCCTGGTTACTCCACAATGTATCGCAGTAAAAGTAAATCTCACAAAGAGTAAGACAAAGTGTGGCAACTGAGTCTGCATTTGAAGAGGACAGGTCCTCAGCAGTGTCCTTTTAAAGCTTAGGAGGCACAACGTGACAATAACAAATGAAATGTTTTAACCAAACTCTTTCTGTTCTTGCAGATTTCCAGGAGAATGGTGGCTCCTATCCATCTTCATTTGCTCAGACCTCTCTTCATTGCAGACTGCAGCACAAACAGGGCAAGGGCAAGAAGAAGAAATCACCAAGTGAATGGACCCCAGCCTCTTCCCAGTGTTGTTCTCTTCCCACAACCAAGCAAGTAAAAATAGGAGTCCTCAACCCTGAACAACTGTACAATCCGGAGGTTGTGTGTGCTAGCCAAGAACACACAAAACCATTAAAGAACAAATCTTACTGTAAAGATAAGTCAATTCATACAAGGCCAAAGCCATTTTGCTGTTCAGAGTGTGGCAAAAGATTCCTCCATAACAGCAGTCTTCAGGCACATGTAAGAATTCATACTGGAGAAAAACCTCATTGCTGCTCTGAATGTGGTAAACGGTTTTCCAGCAGTTACAAGCTCCAAAGACATGTAAGAATCCACACTGGAGAAAAGCCCTATGGCTGTGACTTATGTGGAAAAAGATTTTCTGACAGTGGCACTCTTCAAGTACATAGAAAAATGCATACTGGAGACAGACCTCATTGTTGTTTTGAGTGTGGCAAACGATTTTCTGATAGGTTTAGTCTCCAAAGACACACACGAATCCATACTGGAGAAAAGCCCTTTGAATGTGCTGACTGTGGAAAACGATTCACTGAAAAGGGCAATCTTCAGAAGCACACAAAAATTCATTCTAGACAGAAGACATACGACTGTTCTGAATGTGAAAAGAAATTCAGTGACAAAAGAGCTCTTCGGCAGCACACACTGATTCATACTGGAAAAAAACCTCATTGTTGTTTTAAATGTGGTAAACGATTTTCTGACAATTACAAGCTCCAAACACACACAAGAATCCACACCGGAGAAAAGCCATATGGCTGTGCTGAATGTGGGAAAAGATTCATCCAAAGAGTCAATCTTCAGAGCCACACAAGAATTCATACGGGAGAGAAGCCATATTTCTGTTCCGAATGTGGCAAAAGATTTTCCGACAGTTACAATCTTCAAAGACACACACGAATCCACACTGGAGAAAAGCCATATGGCTGTGTCGAATGTGGAAAACGCTTCACTGACAGTAGCACTCTTCAGACCCACAGAAGAATTCATACTGGAGAGAAGCCATATTGCTGCTCCGAATGTGGTAAACGATTCCTCCATAACAGCAGTCTTCAGGCACACATAAGGATTCATACTGGAGTAAAACCTCACTGCTGCTCTGAATGTGGCAAACGATTTTCTGACAGTTACAATCTTCAAAGGCATGCAAGAATCCACACTGGAGAGAAGCCATATGGCTGTGCTGAATGCGGCAAACAATTTGCGGACAGTAGCAATCTTCGCAGCCACATAAGAGTTCATAGTGGAGAAAAGCCTTTTGCCTGTTCTGAATGTGGCAAACGATTTTCTAACCGTAATGGTCTTCGCCAGCACACATACATTCATAGTGGAGGGAAGCCATATTGCTGTTCTGAATGTGGCAAGCAGTTCTCCAGGAATAGCCATCTTCAGTGTCACAAAAGAGTTCATACAGGGCTGCAAACTTAAGCGAGCAGAAAATCTGATCTGTCATGACTAAATGAGTACCTTCAGGTGGAGGGCGCTATTGTAGCAGACTGATTATATAGCCCATCAACGGGGGGGAAAAAAAAATTAAAGTGTGAAAAATACCCAAGTAAGTCTTTCATACTGGTTGCATATCTCCCAAGATCAACACTGGGGTAAAGTGGTGGTAGTAATGAGAGTGCAACATCTTAAAGTGAAGACCTTCAGTGTGGTGATGGTGTAGACAGACAGTGGGCCCGCGAAAAAAGGGGGGGGGGGGGGTAATGGACACAGTCCAGTGGTCAACAAGACAAAGAGGAGGTCATGTACCGTTAATATGAAAAGAGTTTAGAGTTTTCACTTCAAGGATATGCCAGGAGGTTTCCTGCCACTATCCAAAAACATGCAGGTTAGGTGAATTGGTAATGTGTGTGTTTACCCTGTGATGGACTGGTGCCCTTTCCAAGGTTTGTTCCTGCCTTGTGTCCCATGCTAGCTAAGATGGGCTTCAGCAACCATCAACCCGAACCCACCCTTCCCCCCATGACCCTGGTCTGAATTAACTCTTTTAGGGTGGATGTCAACGTTTATCGACAGGAGGGGTTGAGGGTGCATGTCGACAACAGTCGACATCCGGGGGTAGAGGGCAACAATCAGCTGTTAATGGTGATAAAACTCACTGTTACGTCACAGGCATTCCCTCTCTGCTTGGAGGAATGTTAGACTCATTGATTCGACATCTAATCCTTGCGTGTGCGTGAGTTACCAAATGTAAACAAAGGCAAGATGGCATCGACATCTCACAAGGGAGCGAAGCGAGTGCAGAAAAGAAAATACTCAGCAGACAATGTTTTGCACATTATCGCTGAGTCGGACTCGGATTTTTCAGAATCTGGTTTTGTTGACAGTGATCAGGAGATCGAGCAAGAGAGGGAGGAACTGGCATCGGCTGATCGGACACCAACCGATGCCGCCCCAGCTGATTGGCTGCCAGCTGAGCGCATTCACGCAGCCGACGCACCTACGGCAAGGTTTGTGTGGGAGGAATAGTCAGACATTGATCTGAGTGAGCCAAACTGGCTACCGGACTTCACAAGACGGCATGGCTTGCTGTTGCACACGACAGATTACCAGCCGCTGGACTACTTCAGGCTGCCCTCTCCTGATGCTGCTACTATCAGGCGAGACAAACGGGTATGCACGGCAATTTTTTGAATCGCGGGCTGCGCTTGCACCGCATTCTCGTTTTTCAAAGTGCAAACCCACAACAAAAGACGAGATGAAGGGCTTTGTGGCATTACAAATAGAAATGGGACAAGACTGGCGATATTACTTCAGGGAGCATTGGTCCAAATGTGCCTTGTCCCCTGGTGGCTTTGGACAGGTTATGCCATGTGATGATAGGTACGTGCTGCTGCAAAGTTTTATTCACTTCTGTGATAACCAGAAGCAAATCCCAAGGGGTGAGCCAGGCTATAAACCCATGTATGAAGTTCAGCCCCTGCTTGACATTGTGGAACCAACATATAAACAATTTTATCAGCCTGGCCGTGATTTGTCTGAGCATGAATCTATGATAAAATAAAAGGGATGCCTTTTTTCTGCCAATATATGCCAGACAAGCCCACAAAGTATAGCATAAAGGATTCTGTACTGGCAGAAGCAAACACTGGTTTCTGCCTTAAAGTAATTACATATTGTTGTGGGGTACAAAATCTGTACATTTTGGTTTTATTTTCCATTATATTTTGTTCAAGACAAGACAACAGATAAACTACATTTAGGACAAATCAAAGTAGGTTTTCTTCCTTTCCACCTCACTTTTAAAACAGCTGTTCCAACATAAAAAGACATGCTGGTGGCTCAATTACTTTATAACCTGTGAAAGGAAGACTGAATCGATGCCTAATTATTTTACAGCCTGGGAAAGGAAGATCTACCGACACCTCAAGAACATAAAAGGTTTTATTGTTTGGGAAAACGGACAGTGAATTAGTTCTTCATATTGACAGCCAGCCAATCAGAATATCTATCAATCCCATCTTGCAAAAATCCCCAGAACAATTTTAGAATAAATATGCCTCGTCTGAGGAGTGAGTAGGGGAAGTAAGGAAGGCGGGAGGAAAAAGAACGGACAAAGACGTCATGGTTGTCAGAAAAGCATCATGAACATCGATTGGTAGATTCATTCTTGTCATCTGTAACTTTTTTTCGTAAGCTTTTTCTAAAGACTATATATATTCTGACTTTACTATCAGTCCTATTTTCTATTATTCTTTGTTCCAGTGGTATTATTATTATTATTGTAATAAATACCATGCTGCTTTTAACTGTCTATGCTTTGTCTTAATGTCTATAGAGTGATTGAAATAATAAGTTAAATTTCTTTGAGCACCTGGTGCAGCCAGAGATTTGCCATATGATCTGTGCTGTGAGGTTTATTAAGGCTGAGGGTGTGAGCTCCACCCAATAGTAAGGAACAGGACGTAAATTAAGGCATTCTTGGCTGATAAATGGCCTATAGTCAAGAATGCTGAGCCTTTGTATGTTTAAATAGAACATTAGAACATTCTAGACGAGAACTGGCCATTCAGCCCAACAAAGCTCGCCAGTCCTATCCACTTGTTTCCTCCAAGAAAACATCAAGTCGAGTTTTGAAAGTCCCTAACGTCTTACTGTCTATCACACTACTTGGTAGCTTATTCCAAGTGTCTATTGTTCTTTGTGTAAAGAAAAACTTCCTAATGTTTGTGCGAAATTTTCCCTTAACAAGTTTCCAACTGTGTCCCCGTGTTCTTGATGAACTCATTTTAAAATACAAGTCTCGATCCACTGTACTAATTCCCTTCATAATTTTAAACACTTCAATCATGTCACCTCTTAATCTTCTTTTGCTTAAACTGTAAAGGCTCAGCTCTTTTAATCTTTCCTCATAATTCAACCCCTGTAGTCCTGGAATCAGCCTAGTACAGCCTAAATGTATTCTTGTAGACCAAAAGTAATATTTAGGTCTGAAATATCATTAAAACATTGTATGTTGTTCGTGCTGATAAGTAAGTCTCTTGAAGTGCTGAGTGACAGGCTGTGTTATACTTAAAGCACTTGTGTGGTTTAAAGTGCTAAAGGTTAATCAGCGTGTGTGTGTCATTCATGGGGCACTGTTGTGGTTAGGGTCTGTGTGAATGCGTATAGCTATGTATGTGTGTGTTCATCTTAAAGTGCAACAGTTGACCAACCCAATAACGAACTAAACGAATACACTTACCCTTGAGAGAAAACAGGTAAAGGGTAAGTAAAGGGAAATACTACAATAATACAACATATACAGGAAAGTATTTCTTTCAAAGAGAGATCTGTCCCTTGACAAGTCAGGTTGTGCTGGAGCTGCTTCAGGGCTATGAACATTTGGGTCATGTTGTGTACATTCGGACAATTTTTATACATGCCCAGAATTGTTCATGGAGCTACAGAGCAAGGGAATTGGAGCTTGTGGCACAGTGAGGGTGAACAGGAGACACAGACTGAAGATGAAAAGAGGTGACAATACGGTTTTAATGTGGGTGAAAAACTTGGTGGCAGTGGCATGGGACGATGTCAACCGGGTGACTTGTCTCTCTACAGTACACACTAACAATACATGTGAGAAAGTGCAGCAACAGACAATTGAAAAGGAGGCACCAGTGCAACACGTATTGTAAGCAGAACAATGTGGCAATGCATGCAGTTGGCTGCTTTGAGCGACATCAGACTTTACTGTGTAACAAGCATGTGAAATCATAGAGTATGCAGGCTCATACGACATGCAAGACAGTAACATTTGTCAAAAGTATTTTTTGTTGATTTGATATGTTAAACCATTGCTTTGTCCATCCATCCATTCATTATCCAACCTGCTATATCCTAACTACAGGGTCACGGGGGTCTGCCGGAGCCAATCCCAGCCAACACAGGGAGCAAGGCAGAAAACAAACCCCGGGCAGGGCGCCAGCACACCGCAGGGCGCACACACACACACCAAGCACACACTAGGGACAATTTCGAATCGCCAATGCACCTAACCTGCATGTTTTTGGACTGTGGGAGTAAACCCACGCAGACACGGGGAGAACATGCAAACTCCACACAGGGAGGACCCGGGAAGTGAGCCCGGGTCTTCTAACTGTGAGGCAGCAGCGCTGCCAACTGTGCCACCCCCATTGCTTTGTGTTCTTTTTTTTTTTTTAAAAAAAAGTTTGTTTTTGAAAAAATATTCAGCACCGGGAGAAAAGAATATTAGAAAAATTAGCCCTAAAAGAGTTAAGAGGATTAGAAAATGATATGACATATGCCAGGAGGCCTCACCACAAATGAATCCTGACATGCAAATTCTTTTAAGGCAACTGAATCAAATCTAAGAAATGTCATTGGAGTAATTAATGAAAGAGACACAGAATATCAAAGAACAGGAAAAGATGAAATGCTTCAGAAAAGGAGGCACAACCAGAAGCCATGACAACAGAACAGGCAGAGCCCTGGGATGAAGATTTGAGAAGGACATCATATGGGTGACATGTATGACAACACTGAAGGCTTCAGCAGCCTAAGTGATTTCCTAAATAAATAAAAAGCAAGACCCCTGGAACTTCAGCACATTTATTTGGTCACTGAACTATTTTTTATTTTTTTTATTTTTTTTTTATTTAATTTTTGGTCACTGTCCCAATTTCATTTTTTTTTTTTTAATTTTTAGCTTCGGGTGGCACGGTGGTGCAGTGGGTAGTGCTGCTGCCTCGCAGTTAGGAGACCTGGGTTCACTTCCCTCCCTGCGTGGAGTTTGCATGTTCTCCCCGTGTCTGCGTGGGTTTCCTCCCACAGTCCAAAGACATGCAGGTTAGTTGCATTGGTGATCCTAAATTGTCCCTAGTGTGTGCTTGGTGTGTCTGTGTGTGTGTGTGTGCGCCATGCGGTGGGCTAGCACCCTGCCCGGGGGTTTGTTTCCTGCCTTGTGCCCTGTGTTGTCTGGGATTGGCTCCAGCAGACCCCTATGACCCTGTAGTTAGGATATAGCGGGTTGGATAATGGATGGATAGATAAAAAGGAGACACATACATTAAAAGCAATTTAGAAATAAACACCCAAATATGAGCTGACACACATTTGGAGAAAGATTCTCACCCACAAGTGGAAAGTCCTGAAAAGAAACCGATTCTCAGATAAAGGCATGCAGATAACGAAAGAGAGACATTTGAGGGGAATTAAGAATAGAATTCCAACTGGCCTCAATCTTCCTTAGGGATGTTGCCACATTAGGGGGACGGTAGGGCACAAACTTGAGAATGCCATGCAGTTGTGTTTAATAAGTTCAACTTAATAACAGTTTCCAAAGCAGTCTCCTCTAAGTCTTCTCAATTTATCTTCCCCACCGCACGCTCAACGTATTCTCCTATTTAGAACAGATAACGTGAAGCTGTCTTTGTTTTTAGTCTGCCTCCTCAGACTCCCCCTGCTCTACATCCTTGATAACCTCACCCACAAACTGAATTCCCAGATTCACCGAGAGGCCTGAAGGCTACAGACCACTGTATTGTCGACAGGACAATGCAGCACAAACCAGCAGTGAGTAATCAAAAGTCCGGGACTATTTCTGCCATTAAATCTTGCAACAACATTTTTCAACCAAGAATACTTTGAGTACAAGACATGCTGATAATGAGAAAGCCGGCCGTCCGTGGCTAAATAAAATGTTTCAAAGCCACCGCAGACACCTCCGGTGTGCTCCTTGCACTTCACGAAGGGGAAGCCCCCCTGAAGACGTGTCTGGAGAGAGTCGAGGGGTCTGCAGATCTGCTGAGCACATTTGGACGTATCTGTGTTAGGCCAGGGGTGTTTTTAAGGAGATCTACCTCCTAAAGGAGCGCTTTACCGTTTTACATTTTACAGTTGTTTCCCTTCGCTATTTAACAGTTTTATTACTGTAAAATTATCAGATTTTTTCAGCGTAATTGTAATGCATCAGTAAACGTCATGTAGCATATTTTAAAGGTAGAAAAATATCGATTTTGCAGAACTTGGCTGATATACAAGTAATATTCAGTAGAACATAAGGCAACATTCACTTTTTTTTCAGAAAAGGTATTTTACTTTCACCATTTACAGTATTTTTACCGTTAAATTTACTGACATTTTTTAAGCCACCTTTTTTCGTATATCGAAGCACAGACCTGCCTGACTTCACTCGAGACCAAGCAGCATAAAGCTGGCCGTGCAGGGAGAAGCCGCCTGTTCTCAAGTCAGTGCCTGCAGTTTCCAGTGTCTGCCTCGGTGATTTCTTTGTGGTCACAGCAAGGAAATTATTGGGACTCGCGTGCATTTTGGGGCTGAAAGCGACTTGACCTGTTCCTTCACTCGTCCGTATGTCAGCCCCAGTTTTATGGCCGTGAACAGCTGTAACTGTGGTTTCAAATGCTTGTCTTTGCTGTTGTTGGTTTTCAGAATCCCACATCGGACGCTTTCTTCTGACATCGACAGGTCCTTGGATTCAGTGACGTGCGGTGAGGTTCATGGCACACACACACACCAAGAACACAGCTAGGGACAGCAGCGCTATCACTGCGCCACCGTGCCGCCCTCTCTATCCATTCCTAATAAATTAAATGGGCAGGCCATTTCGTATCAGTGCAATATGCTGCTTGTTAAAACGGATGACTTCCGCTCTTACGCGCACTTAGTGCTGCGTGGGTATTATGAACTATCATATGAATTCATATTTTTTCATACTTCTTCTCAAACCAAGGGGGTGCGAAATCGGCCTTGTCCGTCACAGGGGGTGCGAGGGTAAAATGAATCGGGAAGCGCTGGCGTAGAAGAACGGCAGCCACGAGCACCTGTTGGGCTCACATGCGCCCCCTTCAGGTCAGCCTCGCCTTGTGCTTTTTCACTGCGGTTTTATGTCCGATCAGCAAGACTAAATCTGTCACACAAATTCATTAAAGATATTAGCCAGACTGTGGAGAGTCAGGGTGTATAATAAACGTGTCTGCACACCTTATATTGGCGACATACAGAGAGACAGCAGCAGACACGCGCCCCGTGTGTGAGGAAGAGCGCAGTCCGAAGTGAGGAGAGGCTCGTCTCTGCCGCACCTCGCGTTTCTCTGCTGTATTTGAACAGGAAATGCGCAAATTCAGCGATTACGACTATAAAAATGTTCAAAATTATTGGAATCATATATTATTAATAATTACTAATAATGATAACATAAAATAAATTTGTCCACTGGTCTGTTCTATAACAAAATTATAGCACAGACCAGTGGACACATTTATTTTATGTTTTCATTATTAGTTTTTGTTTTTTTTACTTTTCATGGTGACGCCTCTCCTGACCACACATCCCTGTAGGAAAAGCGAGCTAAGCGGGACAAGAGAGGAATGAGCGTGCGGCGGTCAGGCTATCCGCGCTTTGCAGATTCTCGGGGGTCTCCATGACCCCGTTTTTGAAGTCGCAACTGAATTTGTGGTGCCTCGATAAGCCCCGAATTACTCAATTCGTCTCACTCACTCGTTTGTCGGTAACTGCAGATGGGACTGAAAGCAGTTCACCATTATGCGGGCTCGTCATATTGGGAAATGTGCTATATAAATGAAAGTTATTATTACATCTGAACAAACCTTCATTATTGTGCAAATCTCCAAAGAGAAGTTCTGCCGAGAGTTACCTGCAATTAGAGAGAAAATAAAATGGCAAAGGGGGGTCAAGCAAGCAAAGAGAAGATGTGAAATGTGTGAGGAGGACAGAGCAGCCGAGCTAAAGGAGAAGAGGGGCTGATGAATGTGGAGGAATAATCCAGAAATGGCTGTCAGGATGGACTCAAATGTCTGTCCCCCCTTAGCCCAATGTGCATGTGAGGGGGCAGCAGCTTGTAATGAAAAGTCACAGGCGACAACACACCAGCCTACCTTGTGTTGAGTGGGACAACAGTAAAAAGAATAAACAGAATTAAAAACAGAAAAAAAGTAAAAAGAATAATAAAGAAGGAGTAGGTTCAATGTTTATTCACAAATTATCAGACAGCAAGCTAAAAATTAAAAAAAAAATGAAATTGGGACAGTGACCAAAAATTAAATTAAAAAATAATAAAAAAAATACAAAATGGGGCAGTGACCAAATAAATGTGCTGAAGTTCCAGGGGTGTTGCTAACACCAGCTTCCTGTCAGAATGATATCCGCAGATATGTGGGCCACCCTCACTTTACACAAGTGGTCTCAGCGTAACATCTTAAAATGGGTCAGTGTGATCTGTTTATTCCAACCACATTTTTATTTGCCTTTCTTTATTATTTATTATCAGTTTTATTGCCTCATTCGGGACTCTGTAAGGAAGCGTCAGTTACCACATTGCGGCCATGTGGCGCTATACCCTGAGGGTGATCCACGCAGGGCACCCGACTGACTGGACCAGACCAAGGCGACGCCCACGTAACACCTGGCTATAACAGATAGAAATGTGTCGTTTCCGGAGGGGCGGGACTTAACCACGTGTCTGTCTGGGGGGCGGTGCCAGCCAGGATCCCGAGCTGTTTCGTCATGTGGTGGATGCGGCGACACGCTCTACCTGTGTCTGCTCCCCAAACTGACCTGACCTGATTATTTTATGGATGATTGAGGCCATAAATAAACACAGCTGAAAACATGCAAACCAGCAGACAGGGAGATGGAAACACACAAGTGGAAGACGACTCAGGCAGGCCATTTAAAAGTGCCAATGGGTCCTGTTTGGTGATGATCAATCTATGGCCAGGAACAACCGTCTCCTTTTTAGAGTTTTCCCTGAGCACAAATTCCATGGGACTGTTCTTTCAGGCAGGGATTTTGGTGGATTAAAGCAGGACTGACCCATGACTTTCAGGCAGAGGTCCTGAGTGATTAGAGCAAGTGCACTGTGCACAGATAGGGGCAAATGAAAAATGTTATTAGATGAGCACAGTCCATCAATATCATGGTTCAGATGGTATTTTCCCATACCTGGCAAGGTCACAGAATATGCAAAATGTGTATTTATAATGGAGGGGAACCATCTGGAAGCCAGAAGCCATTTGCAAGAAGAAGGTCGCCTTGCACTCGGCTGCACTGGGCGTACAATCATCAGCATTCCCCACTGAAGAACTGGACTGCTAATGGCATCTCTTCAGCATGGACATGTATGTATAAATGATCATACTGTATTGTGTATTAGGATTGCTATAAAGCAAGTTAAATATATACATATATGTTGCAAAGTTTTACTGTCAAATAATGCAGAATACGTGACATTAGGTGTTTCATCCTAATTCTGGGCTCATCAGGCGTACACACTCGCTGCACCCCCTCTCAGGGATCGAACCTCGGACGTCAGCGGCGAAGCCTCTTTACATTGCGCCACGGGGTGTAGTTCATCCATTTGACAGCATGTAGATCGAGGTAATTACATTCATGGCATTCAACCACAAACGTTACCTGGTAGGTGACCACCCATACAATCAGATTATGATTCAGACTATGAATGCCATGAAT
>JANRMT010062807.1:3941527-3988978 GCA_026402145.1 Polypterus bichir lapradei
TATATATATATATATATATATATATATATATATATATATTATACTACGGTGGGTTGGCACCCTGCCCAAGATTGGTTCCTGCCTTGTGCCCTGTGTTGGCTGGGATTGGCTCCAGCAGACCCCGTGACCCTGTGTTCGGATTCAGCAGGTTGGAAAATGGATGGATGGATATGGAGATATATATATATATATATATATATATATATATATATATATATATATTATAGTGTGTGTATTATTTCCTAAACAGTCCCATGGAGGGCCATTAATGGCTGCTGGTGTCCGTCCTTCCTGCAGTGCACCTTGGCATTTCACTTTGGCCTTTGTTTCTGTTTCATGTATTTGGACTCATTACAGGCAAATGAAGCATTGCTTTGTGACCCAGACACAAGCTGCGGCACACTGAGACCCCTAGATGCCCAGGTGCTTCATTAATCAGTAAACAATGACAGCTTCAGGTTCTTCTGCCCTCATTATGGTTGCTTTCACTTTTGAAAATTCAGAACCCATCATTATGTCTTTTTTCCCCTAAAGAATAATGAGATGCAGAATAAGTAAACTGAAAATCAGATAACTTGATTCTATTTACACCCTTGTCTGTTCCACAATACAAAACATTTGTTTCCCAGTAGTCTTGATCAGATCTGATTTTGGAGATTGAAAACTTGCAGAAGATTCTCAATTACACAATGTGCTGTATTAAGAGTAGGAATTGGCATCCCAGTTGAGAAATTAGTCGGAGTTAAAACAGTAGCTCGCTGGATCTGAGTTTGAGAGCCCCCAGGCTGTCTTGGAATGTTTCATTAGAAAACAAGCACTCTAAAAATTAAAATCAATGAAGGCAAAAGAAGCAGATCCCGTAAACAGCAGTAAGAGGTGAGGAATTAGGAAAGCCTGCAGCATCTGAGATCCCTCAACTTGACACCCTAACCTTAATGGGCGTGGCTCTGGGGTCCATCGGTCACAGACCTGATTGGCTGGCTGAATATCAGTTGGAATCTAACTGGATATAAAATCGGAAAAGAAAATGGAGTTTTGAGAGGTAGTGCTTTCAAATCTGAGTTCCATTGTCTCAAGGTTTTATCCAAACAAATGTGGGAAAGACTCAAAGCTTTCATCAAGAGGATCGACTGGAGTGCTTCTCAAAGCAATTTACGATGTGCTGATAAAAGGCGTTGCTTTATTTGAAACTAGCAGCAGAGGTTTAACAATCAGATTTCACACAACACTGACACAATTCCATTTGGGACGTGAAGAGCAAATGTCTACGGTGAATTTATTAAAAGTGCACTCTTCTAAAGGGTTATGTCTTGCCCTGCTCTGTTGAATCTGGAAATACTGAGAAATGCAACAAAATGAAGAGTTCATCTGAGCACAAGAAGATCAGCGACACACAATTGCCATGTAATAGAGAAATCCGCAACGTCTTTGAATAATCCTCCCACTGTCCAGTAGATGGCAGTGTTTGCTCGACTGTCATCACTTTTTTCCCCACCGAGTAGCTCTCTCTGACGACTCGTTTCGTTTCTCTTTGTTTGATTGCGCCGGCGGGCTGCTAGACGGGGCACGTGCGTGCACTACTGGGACAAAGAAGAAGAATTGGAGTCAAGAAAAAAAAAAGAGTGGCGAAAAGGAGAGTATCGGTAAGAACGAGAGCATCGAGTTGGGGGAGGGGGAGACGTGGAGAGAATACCGGATGGAATAATACGACGTGGGCTGTAATGTCGAGGGGTGTTTTAAAGATAATCGGTTCCTCGTGGAAATGAGTACCCAATATCAGTTAGCGTAGGCACACAACAGTGTGATTGTTAACAGATCTCTTCGTGCCTCTTTGCTCGCCGTCTCTCGTGGTTTTGATTTCACGCATGCTCCGTGAAAAATGCCGCCCTGCCTGCCCGGCTGCGGCTGCATCCTCACCGTTTCCTCCAGCACAGCGATGTCTTGAGGCTGCAGGTGTGTACTGTCGTTTTAGTAAGCTGACGGCGGAAAGAAAGCGTTGGTACAACGGTACCGAAAATGCCACTTTTTAGCCGAATATTCCACAACTTTGTGCCGCGTACTATGTAAATTAAAAATTGTAACAAGATCTCCTTAATAAACATAAATAGGATTTTCGAAAATATCACGGAATTTTATTATTATGAATGATAACAGATTATTCATTACTTAATACCGAAAATCTCTACAACGACATTGGAAAGACAGAACATTAAAATAAGCGTTTACTCTATACGTGGCACCTTTAGGCATGGAAGGTTTTTATTATCCCATAAGGAGTTTTATTAGCAGCTGGGAAGTACAAAACATAAGATAATATTACAAAAAAAGAAGAACAGACACAACAACTGACAACTGGTGTTATAAGTACACACACTCAAGATTGATACAAAACAGAAAAAATACTTTGCTCTCAGACATTAACTCCTTGTTCTACTAGGAACCTTAAATTACTATTCTTGCTTTGTTTGCTTGGAAATCATTTGTTTGGGCAGTTTTTTTTAGTGTAATGTATGTTTATATATAAAATATACACACACACACTCATTAGGGGGCTTTGCCCCCTACTCGCTTCGCTCGCCCACCCCTCTCTCCAGGGGCGCACTTCGCGTCTCTGCCGCTCGCGTCGTGGAGGGGGGGAGAATTGGGGCATGTCGCGATCATCATTTAAAAAGAAATTGTAAGTAGGGTGTGACGTTCACGTACTCTCGCGGGACTTCAAAGTGTCTCCCCGAGATGATCATGTCTCGACGCCATTTTTTTTATATAATAGATAGATATAACATTTTCACAGGAAAAGCTCAATGGGGGACTTGACTGTCTCTGAGTGATTACACCCATAAGTTCTATTTTTTTAAAAATCCCTTGCCTGTCATGACCACTGCTTTAAAAAGAAGGGGGAGCCCATTTTCCAGCTAGAATTATTATTTTATGAAGCTCCCTGAACAGTTGCTCATGGTATTATCCTGTCTTAACAGCATTGTAAGTCCCCTGGGCAAAGTAGTGCACTGGGACCCCTGCTTTGATAGCAAAACTAAAGAAACCTTACATTGGCATCAGAAACTTTGTGGGCCCCTAGCTGGTGCTCATACATTAAGACGGCCCTGATTAACACTAATCAAGTGTATAATAATTACTGTACGTGTAGGAGGTCTTCTACAGTATAGAATTTTTTATCTGCTGATCCCCTTTATCCATTTACGCTGGAGTGGACAATTTCTTTTAAAAGGTTGTAGGGAATCTTGTATATTGCTTTCTTATCTCCTATAATAACAATAATAATAATACATTTTTTTTATATAGTGCCTTTTTCATGCTCGTGGTGCTTACTGCACCCCTTGGCCCTTTCATACCGGAGAGGACACTTGTTTCCAGGGCCGGTCCTTTGCCATAGAAACGTGAGCCCCCGATGTTTCTTCTTACAAAAGGAATACTGGAATTATAAGATTGGTCCAAAATGTGTTTAAAAATCATAGGATGTCTTCCTATGTCATTTTCATGTCTGCTGTGTGCCTCCATGCCAGGGGTAATTCCTTGTCAGCTCAGCACTGCTGCTTTGCAATAAGGAGGTTGTGGGTTCGCTTCCCGGGTCCTCCCCACGTGACGAGCACTTTCAGTAGTGGGGGAAAACACTATAGAATGTTAATTCTTCTTTGTCTTCGTCGTCGTCCTTCTTCTTCGTCATCTTTCTTTGTTGTTGTATTTCATTGTCCTTCTTCATCATCGTTGTGCTTTTTCTTCTTTGTCCATCTGCTTTGTGCTTCATCTTCGTTGTTGTCATCGTTCTTCGCTATCGTCGTTATCTTTCTTCTTTGTCATCCTTCTTCGCTGTTGTTGTCTTCATCGTCCTTCTTCATCATCATTGTACTCCTTCGTCATCGTCCTTTATCATCGTCCTTCATCATCATCTTTGTGCTTCTTTGTCGTGTTCCGTCATTACCACCATCGTCTTTCTTCTTCTTCATCATCATCGTCATCGTTCTTCATCGCTATCGTTGTCCTTCTTCCTCATCATTCTTCTTTGTCATCGCCCTCATTATCACAGATTGTAACAACACTTGGCCTGCTTGTTTGGACATACGAGTTACCCATGGAACTGAAATTGCACCCATCTTGGATTAAAATTAAGTGAGATTTAGACTAATAAAGATTGAACGTATTTTGGGTTTATGACTTTGACTGGCTAGATCTCCCTAAATATAAGTTGCACAGAAACGGTTCCCATATTGTTTTAAAGTGCTCTCCCAGCTCTGTATTTTGTGTAAATGCTATGCTATCCCCAAAATGAAAAATGACCATGTTATGAGTGACTATAATATTAAAAACTGAACAGCAAAAAAGTCTCTCTCTTAAAATTGGCCCATTGTTTTGCTAAACCTTGGTTATAATATCCCTAACATCTCTGTCTTTGGCTTTTGAGTTGTTCCTGAGCTCTCATTACTCATCTGACATCCACACTTCCTGACACTGCTGGTGAAGAGCAGTCAGCGATCACCGAATGGCACATTAGTTTATTGGCGTTCATGAAAATGAAGACTAAAGCCAGAACTAGCTGTGAAAGCCGCCTGCGAGTGATTTTGTTAATGTAATCGACGCTTTTAATCTGATACAATCTGTTTCTGGCCCAGAGCGTGAATATCGCCACACATTGGATCTGGCAGATAAGTGCGCCCTGTTATTTCTGATTGTATGCCTATTGCGTTTAGCGCAGACATCCCGGGTTTTGTGGGGAAGTGTCGTTGTCCGCCCCTGCTACTCCTGGGTTATCAATAATTTGATTATAACCCGGTTTGCTAGCACTTTTGCTGCTGTGACCACCGTAGTAAATCCATTTAAAAATCTTACTCCAGACGTTTTTAATTCATCCTGTGAAACCATCCTGGACTGTGTTGGCTGCTTTTAGGGTTAGGCGATCGAGAGCCAAGCCTCAATATGAAATCCTAAAACACTCATTAGCTGTTTTCCTAGAGGCTGTTAAGTCAACTGGAGCAAGATATTTCTCGGATGTGGTAGCAAAATGCTAAAATCATTCGGAATCGAACTACAGCAGGGCTGTCAATCATATCTATTTAAAGAGGACCACAGGGATGATGTTTGACATACTGTAACATCTCAGGTGGGATGCAGCATGGCAGCGGTGAGACACTTGGACCTGGCGTGAGAGGTGGTGAGCATCATGAAGGAAACATGAAACTGAGAGGAAAAAAGAGTGGGGGGTGGCACCGTCGCCTGGTGGGGATTTAAAAAGGAAGTCTGGGCTGAAGTGGGGTTGGGGGGGAAGGGGGGGGGGCTTTTCTTTTGGAATGGTGAGGGGGTTCTTTAGTGAGTACGACTGCCAGATTGCAATGATGTGCCACTCCGGGTGATTTTTGTCTGTGGTGGAAAAGTGTTGTGGGCTCGGCGGTGATGCAGAATTGCTTCCTTGCTCTGCTGTGGCTTCATCTCAAACCAGGATGAGTCAAAATGATGTTAACACTGGTGGTACTGCTATGTATACACTTAGAAACAATTTTTGTGAACGATGTATGTGCCACATATGGTACGTGTGTTGAACATGATGGCTAACAGGTTGAGACATTCCTGTAAGTCATCTTGCACATATGAAGTATGTTTTGTGAATAAATTGTTTCCTCTATTCAAATGTTAACATAATTTTGACTCGTGCTGTATTATGTTGCACACATCGCACAATGACTTGTAGATTTCTCAGACCCCCCTTTAATGTTCATTTCCTATATGCGGCAGCCATAGTACTAATCTGTAGTTCGAAAGGGTCCACGGACGACTCATGATGACTTAACAAGCAAGAGAATAAAGAAGGTGATATGCCTAACTGTCATAAAGACCCACAGAACCCCAAAATAAAGCTCAGAACAGATAGGTGAGCCCCGGACAATGGTTCAAGCCCAGGGGACCCTTCTCCCCTAAGTCCACCCTGTGAAGAACTTTCAGCTTGATGCCAAAGCTGTGCTAGCATCACGTAGGAGATGGTGTGGTGACTTGACACAGGTGTCACTGCTGGCTGTCCCTCTATATCTGACAGCAACTCTTCATGTTTCTGTTGTCTTCTGTTCTGGTTTAATTGTTGCATGGGAAGTGAAAACGTGTCATTCGATGTCAAATCAACCGATTTTTCCAGAAATCCCCCAAGCTTCAGTCTCAAGAATTGAAACCGGATAGAAATCGACACCAATCCCCCTGGTAAACTGGTTGTTTCTTGGAAAGTATTAATCGTACATCAGATTAATTTTACAGGGAGTCTCCTGTCTGATATTGGTACACCTGGTCATTTTTCCAGAAATTTTGAGTCCGGAGTGTGTGGGCCATTGGTTGACTTGACACGCAATGACCCAAATGCATTTACATGTTGTGGCTATCACTGTTGGAAACGCTTCAGAGGAAAATTAAATCATTTCTGCAACAGAGACAATGAGTCTGGCCTGCTTTAATCAATACAATCCCTTTCCCATGGACCCCTGCACCCAATAGGCCAACTATCTTGCCAGGATATCTGTCATGAATCTCCCACCATAACCCTCAGCCAGCTTGTCTCACATCTTTTCCATCAGCTGTGTCTTGTTTCTGCTTATAGGAGTAAAATCAGACACAATGACATAACCTTCACAGATCATAGTGACATGCTGCAAACGTTGGCAACATTCCTCTACTATGACTGCCATTTATTTCAATGCAGAGTCACAGTGGGCACATGCAGCATGGGGGTGCATGGCAGGGACCAAATATGGAGAGGCATCAGCGTAATGCCACACTTTGGGACAGGATACATTTGGACATAAACGGTCAGTGTAGTGTCACCATTGAATTGGATACACACGTGCTATGGATGTTGGAGAACAAATTGTGGAGTAGAAGAAAAAAAATCTCAGAGCATTGTCTGAAGATGTGAGGTTGATAAAGTGTGAGTGAGTGGTATAAACCTGTGGGAATAGCGGATGGATTTTAAGCAATTACTCCTGAGTGTGGCGACATCAGATTCAGCCAGTGGGCATTCAGTTTAAGTGTCTGTTGTGTAAAACAGGTTTGCCTCTGATCCAGAGAGGTCATCTTTATGCTGGGCTGAAAGTGACACCTGTGAGACATTATTAAAGTCCTCCCCATACCAGAAATATCGTGACTTAGGAGTGGAGAGGTAACCTGGGGTGCAGGATTAACATGCAAGTGAAAGACAGGCAAAAGAAGAGGAGTGACAGTAGGAGTGCTTTTGTGTATGGGGCACTGTGGATAAATGGAAAAGCTCCCCAAACCTAGAGATGGTGGTCTTCAGGCATGCCCACTGAGGCTGTAGGCCAATTATTATTTTTTTTTAATACTTTTAATGTCTGTCAAGTGTGACACAATATACGTTTTGACTGGACGTGTTTTCTTCAGTCTGCCTTTCTGCTGTTTTCACCGTAATTGAGATGTGTCATTTCAGTATGTCACAGGCCGAGTCCCTTTGAAATGGCAGCCATAATTTGTGCCAACTCCAGCTTTGGGTCTTTCCCAGTTATATTTGAGCCATAAAAAGTGACTTGTCCTTTCCCTGTTCAGGGCTTTATCTCAATTGGCTGGACTTTGCCTCCGTATCAAGTACGTTTTCACTTCAAATCTGCTCAGAGCTTGTTAGACTAACATGGAGGGTTCACAGAATTTCAAATAACTCATTAAGACAAAATTTGTAGTTTCCCCTGTTTGTTAAAACTGAAAGTTAACCCTGAAATGCACTCAGGTTATTCTTGATCATTTTATGAACTAATGATATCATTTTTATTTTTTTGCCAGATAAAAAGGAGCCACCTTCCCAATTGACACATCCATGCAGTGAGGTGTCCAATGGTCTCCAGGCCAGGGCCGTCCATATGAGAAGGGACTATAAGAAGAGAGGAGTTTTACACAGAGGAATGGCCTCAGACAAAGATGGCGGCATGAACGAAAGACTGACACACATTAAACAAGAGGACTGTGAGTGGGGTGCAGGGGACGAAGCGTGTGTGAGATCAGAGGCTTGTGAAGGGGGAATTTCAGTTTTTAAAGAGGAGGAGTGTAAGGAGGAGATTGTTGAAGTTAAAGTTGAGGATCTGGAAAATTTCTCAGTTAGTCCTGGGTACATTTCCAAGCAAGGTATTTGTGAAGCGTTTCATTCCAGCTTTCAGCCCCAGTTCACTAATACAGGACAACTGGCTGCCCAGCAGAATGCCATGGAAGTGAAATCTGAGATTTCGGAGTTTGAAGGGAAAATCACTGAGGGAATCGAAAGAGAAGCGGAAGAGCAGTCATCATCCAGGAGTGTAGGAAGAAGTAAGTGGTGTGATTACTCATAAAAGAAGGTGTAACTGAGAACATTTTACAAAGTTTTCTTGGGTTGCTCTGGCATTTTTTAGTTGGTGGGACTGAGCGTGAGATACATAATTCATTGAGTTTGATTGGAGAGCAGAAGCCTCAGGTATGTGATGCCTAACAATAGCTGACCTCGCAAATCTTCTCCTTTCGGCTGCTCCCGTTAGGGGTTGCCACAGCGGATCATCTGTCCGCATATGGATTTGGCAAAATTTTACACCAGATACCCTTCCTGACGTAACCATCCCCATTTATCCAGGCTTGGGACCGGCACAAAGAAACATGCAAATAATAAATTGAAAAAGTTTAGGTGAATGTTTACTAATTTAGAGTGCCCAACATGTGCCATTCTATATATAAAGCTGTAAATATTAACTGTGAAGTAGTTTAGGCCAGTATTATGTTATATTAAATTAAATGAGAGCTAATATCTGCTCTAAAAATGAATATTTGGTCAGTGGTGCCACAGTTAAAGTAGAAATGTGCACAAAAATCACCCAATCAATCTTTACCTCCATACAGTTAAATGGACAGTAGTGACTTTTATCCAAATCGGCAGACTTCTGTCATATTGTAATGCTGTGCTTTGTTTCATTCAGATTAACGGATTCGCTTTTGGGGTGTCATGTCCACAGACCTGCAATTCTCACACACAGACAGACTTTTAAAGACTGTAAACCCATCCATATTTTGCCCAGCTCCCATTGCTTTCCTTGCATTAATGATTATGTCACGTACACTTACAGAATAGTGTGGGAAACGTTTGATGATTCAGTATATGCTTACAGCCACGATATTAGCAGACATTCTTAATCCGATAATTAAAAAAATAAATCACACATAGGAGCTTAGAGGCTATCCCAATAGCACCAGACACCAGGTAGGGGGATGCCAGTCCAACTCATGACCCTTCACCCCCACACTGATATTGGGCCGATTTAGAGTCACCAGCCCACTTAACCTGAATGTTTTTGGGTATTTGAAAGAAGAACTGGCATCTACCTGAGGAAAACCCCTGCACACACACACACACACACAACACGTGAATGCTGCATGAGTACAGAATTTGACCCCAGGATTCTGGAGCCATGAGACGGCTGTGCTAAGCGCTACACCACCATGCCACTCCACCCTGATTCAACTTCAAGCATTTATATCAGGGCTGTCAAATTTAAAGCATTACTACATTTTCAAGAGTACAATGCGTTATTTTTCTATAATCCTGTTGTTTCACACCCCTTGTATTTAAGCAAATAGGTTTCAAACTGGGGTGAGTTTTTAAAGAGGAGGAGTGTAAGGAGCAGATTGTTGAAGTTAAATTGGAGGATTTGGAAGATTTCTCAGTAAGTCCCGGTCTGCAAACGTATCTTATTTCTTATTGAAAAGAAATCATTTCCAATTTTAAAGATGTCCTTGAAATCGCTTAGCTTTTCAATGAGTGCATTAGGTAAGTGAACATGTCCTTCAGTTGTTACCTGTAAGCAGTTGTACGGTGGCAAGGAAAAGTATGTGAGCCCTTTGGAATGAGCTGCATTCTGCATAAGTTGAGCCTGAAATGTGATGTGCCCTCCATCTAAATCACACTTGTAGTCAGGCGCGCGCGCGCGCACACACACACACACACACACACCTCTTTCATGATTTCCCTGAAAACGCCCAACAGACATTCACAGTAAGTGAATCTTTGGATTTAATAACTGACTGGACCCCCTTTGGCAGTAATAACCTCGAACAAGAGTACCCAGTAGCTGCTGATCAGGGCTCGTATGTATCAAGTGTCTCATAATTACACCAAAGGTCCAACCTCAGAGTAGCATATAAGACGAATTGACAAAGCGTCATAGTTCAAGTCCCGTTGAGGAGTCGGAATTCATATCTGAGAATGAATGGTGGTGTGAGTTTACGATACTCCTTGCTGTAAATTGACACTAAGTCTGTATTCACACTATGCCCGTTTGTTCCGTACTGTGCCCAAATGAGATTACCGACACACACACTCCCCATACTGGCCTGCACTCACACTGCGCTTAACGTTCTGGGCACTGGCACACTTTCGTCATCGCCATGCGACTTTGTGTAAAGCCAAAACGAAGATCTGAACACGGAGTAACAGCATGGATGTCAAAATGATTTTCCTTATTTTGTGTAGGGCAGGATCACGCTCTGCCCCTCTTACAGATTAACGGAGTATGCAGCACAGCCTTTTGCTGTTAATCATGCTGCACATACGAGAAGATCAAATGATGCTAAAGGAGGAATTTGTTCGCTTTTATTGCCAACTACAATTCACATTCATGTGTAAGGTGAGAATAAAAACCTGCTTTTAACTCAAATGATATTGAATGAAATGAGAATTGCACCATCGGACTTGTCGCATCATTGACGTCGTGTCTTGTTTCTGTGCTCGGGCACATTTAGCAATCACACTGTTCCCAAATGCTGCAGGACCGTGTCCGTGCCTACCTCTTCCAAGCGGGCCATGGCCCGGCATAGAGCGATCACACTGGTCAAACAGGACTTTGCAGGGTTACATTTGGACATATGTGCTCGGGCACTGAATGAATTTCCAGTGAGAGTACACCTTAAAGGTGATGTTTTCTGATACTAATGATGAGGCATCGCCCAAAAGTTCTTTATGTTTAAAGAAGAAGCAGAGGGGAGAATTACAGTTGAAGTTTCCGTCCACTTCAGGCCAATTCTTTAAAACTCCCTTTACAACCCCTCTGCAGATTTAATAAATAACAAACTCCAAATCTGGCATATCATTTTAAGACATCTGCTTTGTGCAGGGCAAAAGTAATTGTTTCCCACAATGTTCACAGACCTCCACGTATTTCACTTTTTATTGACTGTATCACAGTTCCAGGGGGTCACAAGTTCATATATACTTTATATGTCAATATTTGGTAACACTGCCTTTAAATTGTTTAACTTGTGCCAAAACATTTTGGGTCCCCTTCCACAAGCCTCTTGCTGAAATTTTCCCTCATTCTTGCAGACAGAGCTGTTGCAACTGGGGCAGGTTTGTAGGCCTCCTTGCTCACACATGCTTATGTTCAATCGGATTGAGGTCAGGACTTTGTGATGACAACTCCAATACTTTGACCTTGTTGTCCATTTTGCCACAACTTTGGAGGTCTGCTTGGGGTCCTTTTGGAAGCCCCATTTGTGACCGAGCCTCAGCTTCCCTGCTGAGCTCTTGACATGTTGCTGCAGTTTATCTCCAGCATTTTCCTTCCTCATGATGCCATCTGTTTTGTTGCAGATTTTTTTTATTTTTTATTTTCTCTGAGGTCTTGGCTGATTTCTTTTGATTTTCCCATTATGTCAATGAAAGAGGCAGTGAGTTTGATGGTCGGCCTTAACACACATTCACATGTTGACGCCAATTAGGCTAATTGGCTATCAGTTCAAATTGTCTAAAGGCTTAACATCATCTTCTGGAATTTTCCAAGCTGTTTAAAGGCCCAGTTAACAAAGTGACCCACTGGAATTATGATGTGGTCAGTAAAACGTGAAATACTCTGAGGTCTGTGAACATTGTGGGAAACGATTACTTTTGTCCTGCACAGAGTAGATGTCTTAAACAATATGCCAAATGTGTAGTTTGTTAGTATCAAATCTGTGGAAGGCGTATAAAGTGAGTTTTAAAGAATTCACCTGACATGGATGGAAAATGCTTTTACTCTGACGCCTACCATTTAGGACCGGTGTCTTGCTTTGAAATGCTGAATGGATTCAGAGACAGATGGAATCGATGTTCAGGGTGAATTTTGGACCATCCTTCCCTGCAGAACTACTACTTAATCATAGGATGTCTGGTGTGACCGGCTGTCTTGAGGTCATTCCACAGCTTCTCTACTGGGTCACGGCTGGGGCTTAGGACCAATCCTAAAGGTTGATTTTGAAGTCATTCACTACTAGATGTACCTCATTGTTTAAAGTCATTGTCCAGCTGTATCACCCAAATTCTACCGAGCGGCAGCTGGTGGACAGCCACCCTGATGTTATCCTATAGGCTACCTTTGATAAACTTAGGAATTTGTTTTCCCCCTCGATGATGGCAAGCTGTCCAGACCCCGCATCAGCAAAGCAGCCCCCAATTCTCATGTTCCCCTCCACCAGATGAGGTTTTCATGTTTGTATAGCTTGGTGCCTCTTTTTTTCCCCCACCATACGTACTGTTGCAAACGCTTATCAAACAGTTCAACCTTAGTTTCATCAGCTTGCTAAGCATTTTTCCAATAACCTTTTGGGGTGTTAGGGTAGCCTTTGGCAAACGTCAGGCATGCAACAGTATCTTACTGGAGAGCCATGGACACCATGTTGCCTGCTCAGTGTTTCATGTCTGGAGTGTGATGGTGCAGGTCTTTCTGGGAGCTTCTTAAACCCACCATCTTCACTGAGATGAGCCGGGAAAATGAGGACACACTAAGCAAGGGGATTGTGAACAAGTGCAATCATGCTTTCAATGAAAACCAAGTCCAAAACAGTGTGCAAAGTGCAGCGCTTCCATATCCATAGTAAAGCATCCAATAAAAGGAAAGTGACGGTGGAGATTAAAATGTTATAATAAATAAATCCATTAAAAGCAGAAGTTAAGAACGCACAGTCATTGGATCCTTAATGTTCTTTTTAGTACAGGATGATCCCAGCCCACCTCCTCCTTCTTCTTCGTCCCCCGGCTCACCCATAACTCACTCAGCCAGCGAAGACTAAGCAGCCACAGTCTTCATCACCCGACCCCCATCTTGGCAGCCTCCAAACAGCTCCAGCCAGACCGTCCGAAGTCAATACTCCTCCTGTCATCTTCCACGCACCCGTAGTCGTACCTCAGATATAGCAGGTGAGGTCCTCCACCATTCCAAACCAATGATCAGTGGGTGTCCAAACCTACGCTCCTTTGCAGGGCCCTGTGACGATGCAGGTTCACTGCATGCTCCCATCTTCTGTCCAGGAGCCCTTGAACCCAACACTGTCGTAATGTTACCGATGAGCTCGCAGTCAGGCCCAACAATGGAGCAAGGGGATGGTGTACAAAAGTGCCAAGTGCTTATATTTAAAAACAACAAACAAAACAACGTCCAAATAAATAGAGTGCATTAAATCAAAAAGCCATAAAAACAGAAGTGAAAAGTGGAGGTTAAAACACTATAGAAAAGACATCTTTTACAAACAACGAGATTAAAACAATGCAGGAAGCAGTCTTTTAAAACAAAACAAGCCCGGTGCCTTCATTCCTCTGGCAGCTCCCCTGCTTCTCTCGTCCGGGCTTCTCAACAGGGGAGTCGCCGCCCTACCTGCAGCTGGCCTTCTCTCCACTCTCCTACTGGTCGGCTCGCCTTACCGACCCCTGGCTCCGGTAGGCTCCACCAAACAGTGACTTGGGATCCCCCAACGACCAGGGCTCTCACGCTGGGGAATCCACGTCCCAAGTCCCGACTCCCACTGCCTTCTGTGGAGAGTCATCTGCCTTCCGGTCACTCCCACTCTTCACTATAAACTCAGCGGGAGCGACCACTACGACTACTCCCCGGGTGTCGGCCCAAAACCCAGGCTCCCTGCTCAGCTTCACTCGCTCACTCTCCACTGCTTCCTGCTTTCTTCCTCCAACCTCCGTTCTTTCTCTTTCCTTTCATCTTCCTTCTCTCTCTCTCTTAACCACCTCGCACTTCTATTTACGGTGCATCCAGAAAGTATTCACAGCGCATCACTTTTTCCACATTTTGTTATGTTACAGCCTTATTCCAAAATGGATTAAATTCATTTTTTTCCTCAGAATTCTACACACAACACCCCATAATGACAACGTGAAAAAAGCAATTCCAGCCTCAAGTCTTTTTGAATATGATGCCACAAGCTTGGCACACCTATCCTTGGCCAGTTTGGCCCATTCCTCTTTGCAGCATCTCTCAAGTACCTTCAGGTTGGATGGGACGCGTCGGTGCACAGCCATTTTAAGATCTCTCCAGAGATGTTCAATCGGATTCAAGTCTGGGCTCTGGCTGGGCCACTCAAGGACATTCACAGAGTTGTCTTGAAGCCACTCCTTTGATATCTTGGCTGTGTGCTTAGGGTCGTTGTCCTGCTGAAAGATGAACCGTCGCCCCAGTCTGAGGTCAAGAGCGCTCTGGAGCAGGTTTTCATCCAGGATGTCTCTGTACATTGCTGCAGTCATCTTTCCCTTTATCCTGACTAGTCTCCCAGTTCCTGCCCCCCACAGCATGATGCTGCCACCACCATGCTTCACTGTAGGGATGGTATTGGCCTGGTGATGAGCGGTGCCTGGTTTCCTCCAAACGTGACGCCTGGCATTCACACCAAAGAGTTCAATGTTTGTCTCATCAGACCAGAGAATTTTGTTTCTCATGGTCTGAGAGTCCTTCAGGTGCCTTTTAGTAAACTCCAGGCGGGCTGCCATGTGCCTTTTAATAAGGAGTGGCTTCCATCAGGCCACTCTACCATACAGGCCTGATTGGTGGATTGCTGCAGAGATGGTTGTCCTTCTGGAAGGTTCTCCTCTCTCCACAGAGGACCTCTGGAGCTCTGACAGAATGACCATCGGGTTCTTGGTCACCTCCCTGACTAAGGCTCTTCTCCCCCGATCACTCAGTTTAGATGGCCGGCCAGCTCTAGGAAGAGTCCTGGTGGTTTTGAACTTCTTCCACTTACGGATGATGGAGGCCACTGTGCTCATTGGGACCTTCAAAGCAGCAGAAATGTTTCTGTAACCTTCCCCAGATTTGTCCCTCAAGACAATCCTGTCTCGGAGGTCTACAGACGATTCCTTTGACTTCATGCTTGGTTTGTGCTCTGACATGAACTGTCAACTGTGGGACCTTCTATAGACAGGTGTGTGCCTTTCCAAATCATGTCCAATCAACTGAATTTACCACAGGTGGACTCCAATGAGCTGCAGAAACATCTCAAGGATGATCAGGGGAAACAGGATGAACCTGAGCTCAATTTTGAGCTTCATGGCAAAGGCTGTGAATACTTATGTACATGTGATGTCTCAATTTTTTTTATTTTTAATAAATTTGCAAAAACCTCAAGTAAACTTTTGTCACGTTGTCATTATGGGGTGTTGTGTGTAGAATTCTGAGGAAAAAAATGAATTTAATCCATTTTGGAATAAGGCTGTAACATAACAAAATGTGGAAAAAGTGATGCGCTGGGAATACTTTCCAGATGCACTGTATTAAGAGGACGTGGTAGTCGTTGCAATCAGCAGCCCCTGGGAACAGTTACGGATGTGGACCAAGTGCACAAGTGAGAAACGGTCCACATCATGAACTCCACAGGAACCACTTCGGCCACACAACCACCACGCCACCTAGCTAAGCTGCGAGTGCGGTGATTCTTTATTAATACTGGCCTCTCAGCCGTGAGCTGTGGACCGGCTATACCACAGGCCCCAGTTTGTGCTGCTTTTCAGAGTCTCTTTAACCTCTGAAGCCAATTCTCTTCTGACACATTCCTTCTTTCCTTTCCTCCCAGATCCACGCAGGCTCTTTTTTAAACTGTTAGCCAGTTTGGTGGAGGTGTGAGGAGCCGCTGCCTCCGTGGCAGCTTGGAGGCTCCTGATTGAGCCGCCCGCCTCTGCACTTTAATGACAGCATGTCCACTAACCAAAGAGCGAAACGCTTAGAGCTGGCACCTACAACGGGCGCGATTATTTATGTAAAATCATCACTACGCCACAAGCCACACACCGTCACAATGAGCAGAAATGCTGATCTGCTCCCACAATTCCTTCCCGTCTTTAGCTGTTACTCCAGAGTTGAGTATTGCGTGTTGTGCCCTTCGAGTCATCGCTGCTAGGAAGAGTAGCCGCAGTACCAAACCATCTCCTGTTTATACACAGTTGGTATAACTAGACTGCTGAAAATCTAAGTTTTATGAAAAATCAACCGTTCCTGATTGCAGGTCTTCTTTTTTTCTTTTACAAGGCTTACTTTACATCAGCAGATGCTTCTTGTGAATGGCAAACTCAAAATATCTGTTGTGGACGCTAGGGGTCGCTGTTGCCCCGTGAAACAAACCCACCCAGACAGACGTCCAGGACACGCTTGTAAAAGTACCCAGAAGAATTCTTTACTAATTTCTTCAGATTAAGTGCACAAAGCACCGCACTCGCCACAATTCTCCAATAATAATCACAGTACAATAACACAATCCTGCACTCCCAGCAGCTCCGTCACACTCCCTCCCAACTCCGGCTCCGCTTGCTGGGTTTCCCATAGTCCTTAACCCAGAAGTGTTCCTTCTCTTTTTCCAGGTCAAACGCTGCAACAAGAATATAAATTTAATGTCACTGTGCTCTGTACAAAATTTACTTTAAAAATCCACTCACATGTACAGGCCAGGCCAAAGTTAGTACACGGGGGCTGTCAACATTTAGAAACTGCTAGTCTAGCATTTGGAGAGAGAAGGGGACAACTGCGAAAACAGGCATTGTACTATTCCTGTATGTCAGAGATGAAATTGAATCCTTTCCTTGTTTGGAAACCAAGGAAAGGCCTTTACGTGGAGGAACCAGTATAAAAGGCCTGGACAGCAGCCAAACACTTCGAAGCCGATGGACGGATGGAAGATTATGTCATCTGTCCTGAAAAGCCTTTCAGCACAGTGACGAAAGTGACAAACTATACACAAAGTGTTGTCATGGCCTCCTTTCATCTGTTATGCCGCATAAATCGTCATTAAAGAAAGCTAAGTTATTTTCCCTTATGTGATTTTTACCGCCGTATCACTATTGGAGGGATATCGCCTTTTACATTATATCTATATAGATTTCGGTTACTTAAAATGCCACAATTACAAAAGAACTTATTCCAACTAGGGAGCTATATCGCCCCTTAAAAGGAAACAAACACCACATCCTCAAGTAGCCTGGAACTACTGCGGGTTTCTGTCCTCGTCACTCCGAAGTACTTCCAGGTTGTAGCAAGAATTAGGAGTCCCCAGGTTCTTTGTGAGCTCCCCCTGGCGGCACCCAACAGGGCTTAGGAAACGGACTCCATGTCCCAGGATGCCCTGAGGGAATCCGGGGGAACCGTTGCCATCCAGGGGAGGCAGTGTCCTGAAAAGGCTGCTCTTCTCCCTTCTTCCCGTTCTAGGATGTCCCGGCTGGACTGAACCGCCGGCCGTCCATCACACTGTCTTTTTACTTTCTCGTATATACAATACAATTTATTTTTGTATTGACCAAAATCACACAAGAAGTGCGGCACTGGGCTTTAACAGACCCTGCCTTTTGACAGCCCCCCCTCAGCCTTGACTCTCTAAGAGGACAACGAAAAACTCCCCAAAAAAACCCTTGTAGAATATGTGAAGTACAGTGGACCCTTGACTTATGAACTCAATTCGTTCGCAAGGACTGGCTGTAACTCAACTTGGTTGCAAGTCAAGACTATTTTTCCCATAAGAAATAATGGAAATACCCATAATGCGCTCCAAACTTCCCACAGCAACACTTACTTAACCTTTTCATAGTAAAAAAAGGGTTGTATAATGTGCATAATTTACCAAAAACACCAATAATTTTTCTAATGTACTAACTAAAAAGCCTAGCCTACCTGAAACAACAATTTCATACTGTACTCGCCATTTAAGTTGACATCTTTGGCTTGCAGGAAGGGAGGAGGAGGAGAATGAAATGGAAAGTGGTTAAATCTTTTCTTTGTAAAGTTGTTGAGATGGTGGATTTCGACATGCTGTACATATTAGCGAGATCAGTCACACGAACGGCACTCTCATATTTCCGCACAATTTCCTTCTTCGTTTCAATTGGGATCGCTTTCTTTACCTTCATTGCCTTCTCTTCCTTCCTTAGCAATTATGCGTCTTGCTTGCCATGGTCTTAGTGAATTATATATATATATATAGATAAATCACTGCACTGACCGAAATTACGTCCACAAACACATGTATCTGGGCTCCGACTGACGCTTACGAACGCTCTCAGCTGTTTGTTTACAATCGCACAAGCGGATACACGTGACCGCATTCGGGTCGTAACGCAAGATGTTGGTCGTAATTCAAAACAAAAATGTTGGTCGTAAACCAAGTTGTTTGCATGTCAGGCCGGTCGTATACTCAGCAAAAAAAGAAACGTCCCTTTTTCGGGACTGTGTATTTCAACAATAATGTTTTAAAAATCCAAATAACTTTACAGATCTTCATTGTAAATTGTTTAAACAATGTTTTCCATGCATGTTCAATTAACCATAATCAATTAATTAACATGCACCTGTGGAATGGTCTTTAAGACCTTAACAGCTTACAGAAAGTAGGCATTTAAGGTCACAGTTCTAAAAACGCAGGACACTAAAGAGACTTGTCTACCGACTGTGAAAAACACCCAAAGAAAGATGCCCAGGGTCCCTGCTCATCTGCGTGAACGTGCATTAGGCATGCTGCAGGGAGGCATGAGGACTGCTGATGTGGCTAGGGCAATAAATTGCCATGTCCACACTGTGAGACGCCTAAGACAGCGCTACAGGGAGACAGGAAGGACAGCTGATCATCCTCGCAGTGGAAGACCACGTGTAACAACACCTGCACAGGATCGGTACATCCGAATATCACACCTGCGTGACAGGTACAGGATGGCCACAACAACTGCCCGAGTCACACCAGGAACACACAATCCCTCCATCAGTGCTCAGACTGTCCGCAATAGGCTGAGAGAGGCTGGACTGAGGGCTTGCAGGCCTGTTGTAAGGCAGGTCCTTACCAGACATCACCAGCAACAACGCCGCCTATGGGCACAAACCCACCTTCGCTGGACCAGACAGGAGTGGCAAAAAGTGTGTGAGTTTCTGCATGACAGCAATGTCAGTGTTCTGCCATGGCCAGCGAAGAGCCCAGATCTCAATCCCATTGAGCACGTCTGGGACCTGTTGGATCGCAGGGTGAGGGCTAGGGCCATTCCCCCCAGAAATGTCCAGGAACTTGCAGGTGCCTTGGTGGAAGAGTGGGGTAACATCTCACAGCAAGAACTGACAAATCTGGTCCAGTCCATGAGGAGGAGATGCACTGCAGTACTTCAAGCAGCTGGTGGCCACACCAGATACTGACTGGTACTTTTGATTTTGAGCCTCCCTTCATTCAGGGACACATTGTGAAACATTTTTAGTTTATGTCTTATGGTGTTGACTCTTTTAGTGTTCATACAAATATTTACACATTAAGTCTACTGAAAGTAAAAACAGTTGAAAGTCAGGGGACGTTTCTTTTTTTGCTGAGTATATATCGAGGGTCGACTGTATAGGGAAAGAATTGTAATCGTCCAAAAATTCAATGTTGAGATATTTGATGAATCTCAACGTTTTAGACCTCCCCGAGTCTGAAAATACCATTTTTGGAATGATGTCTGTGTGTGTGTAAGCACGATAATTTGAGTACGCTTTCACTTCGGTCAATGAAATTTTGCATACAGGCATTAGGTACAAAACGTAGATTCCTATCAACTTTTGGGGGTTTTCTGCTAACTTTTCACAGCGGCCATATTGACATGAAATCGTATTGCAAGTACAGGTGCGAGTAATGACGTGAAGGATTCACTGAAATTGAACAGAGGCTTCATTAATGTCGTTAGCGACACCTGTGCCTGCCATTCTATTTCATGTTAAAATGGCTGCCGTGATGAGGGCCCATTCCATTGTGGCTGATAAATTTCAAAGCTCCGCCCCACATTAATCAGAGGGGAGTGAGGTGTGCAAACCAGTCAGGTGTAATCAACCAATCAATAGCAGATGCTCTCAATTACCTGGTGGAGATCAAAGCATTGTCTTAGCTGCAGCAGCATCCATTTTCACAATGTCTTCAGTAGAGATGTTGTTTAGACCCAATCAGAAATCTTGTTGTGACCTTTTCAAATGTCCTCTCAAGAAGATCATTAACACAGCAGACATATTGGATTGGGGGGTGAAGGAGAAAGATGGAGAAACTCTACAGTCCACATACACAATAGAGAGAACAGAAACGGAACTGAGTGGTGAGGCAACAACGCCAACCGTTGTGACAGAGATCTATTTTATAATGATTTATTAAAAGCCATCCATGACCAAACTTTTTTTGGATTATTGCAGATTTGCAGGAGAGTTGCAGCTTCTCCACATCTTCACTTGCTCAGATGTCCGTTCAGTACAGACTCCTACACAAAGAGAATAATGAGAAGATGAAGAAATCATCAAGAGGACCAGATGATTTGGCGGCCACCTTTTTGCTGTGCAGCTCTCTTCCTGCTGCCGAACTAACCAAAACTGGAGGCATCTCCGCTGATCCATACTGTGTTCATAATACAGACCAAGAGGGTGAAAATTTTTTAAAAGCGAAATTGGAGTATAAAGATAAGTCAGTTAGTTCAGTCCAGCCATATATCTGTTCTGAGTGTGGCAAAGTGTTTCCACATAAAAACAGCCTTTACGCACATAAAAGAATTCACATTGGAGAAAAGCCCCATTGCTGTGCAGAGTGTGGTAAGCGATTCCTCAGTAACAGTGCACTTCAGCAGCACACACGCGTCCACACTGGAGAGAAGCCGTACAGCTGTTCCGAATGTGGCAAAAGATTTTCTCATCAAAGGAGTCTTAAAAACCATACAAAAATCCACACTGGAGACAAACCTTACTGCTGCTCTGACTGTGGTAAAGAATTCTCATTTTTAGGCAACTTTCAAAACCACTTAAGAATTCACACTGGAGAAAAGCCTTACTGTTGTAGTGAATGTGGCAAAACGTTCACACAAGGAAGCAGCCTACGGCGGCACATCAGAATTCACACTGGAGAGAAGCCTCACGGTTGTTCGGAATGTGGCAAACGATTCTCACAAATAAGCACTCTTCAGCGGCACAGACAGACTCACACTGGAGAAAAGCCATATAGCTGTTTAGAATGTGGCAAACAATTCTCTAAAAGTAGCCATCTCCAGAGGCACATGCAAATTCACACTGGAGAGAAACCGTATTGCTGTTCTGAATGTGGAAAACAACTCTCTGACCATAGCTCTCTTCGGCAGCACACACGAATTCACACTGGAGAGAAGCCATTTTGCTGCTCTGAATGTGGCAAACGATTCTCTAACTATGGCTCTTTTCAGCAGCACAGACGAGTCCATACTGGAGAGAAGCCATATTGCTGTTCTGAATGTGGTAAACGATTTTCACAAAGAAGTGGTCTTCGATACCACTTAGAAATTCACACTGGAGAGAAGAGAATCAGAGCTGAGCTAGCTGGGGAGAAGAGCTGAAGTCTGCCCTAGTAGTCCATGAATTGAGACTTTTATCCAAATATCCCCAACTCGAGTAAGCCTTGTTTGCTATTTGAGGCTCAAGTGGCCCCACTAAAGCAAATTGTTTGCTTTGATTCAAGATGGGGTTTCGGCAATAATTGACTTTGTGTGCACTTGTGAAATTTAACCAGCCTTCGCTACTAATCATCGGTAACAGCTATCATGGCTCCAAAACACACAGAGAAGAGTGTGATATCTAAAGCTTGAATGCTTTTGACTTTAAGTATGAAGCTGATGGGATGTTTGGCATTTTGAGACAGGTTGGGAGAGTTTACGGATTTATTTAACTGTAGTCAAAAATAAGAACATGTAACAGAGACAGCAGTGGTCTTTTTAGAAGTTGCACAAGAAATAACACTTGATCTGTAATAACGCATGAAGGAAACCATATTGCTGTTGTGAATGTGCCAAACAACTCTCTGACCATAGCTCCTCTTCAGCAGCACACACAAATTCACACTGGGGAGAAGCCATTTTGCTGCTCTGAATGTGGCAAACGATTCTCTAACTTTGGCTCTAACTAGGGCAGGATGGCAATCCATAGCAGGTCAATACCAACATGTGGCGCCGGCACTGCATAACTAGATGTTATTCAAATAAACAAAAAAAAATTGGAATTTTAAGTTTGATTGTAAATATAGTACTTTGGATTGCTACTTTTCAAACACCTAAAACACATAAGTATTCAGTAGCAATATGAAACACATTTAGCAGCAAGTGAAAATTATATGCAAAAACATCCTTCAGAATTCCTAGGATATTTGTTGATATGCAGACACGCATTGTGCATTTAGCAGTGTAGATGCCCCAGACATCCCACCCAGGATGGAGGTGGAGTCCTTACCCAGCCAGCCTGCCATAATGGAAGGATGGACTAAATCTGGGCAATACCCACTCGGGACGCCATATGATGCCCGATTCTGGGCAGAATGCCTGAAGAGTACAACATCTGGCAGGTGAGTACGGCTCGGAGCAGTTCATCCCCCCACTTTAATAGGTGGCCGTGTCACTCATATAGAGTCCCAATTTGGACACCTGCAGGGCTCCGTGGGAGATGGAGCCTGGAGGGGGAGCCCTATAGAGGTCGCTGCCATGGAAGGCTCTCCTTGGCCTTCTCATAACCCAGAAATGCTACGGCATGTCTCTGGTGAGTACGCCTGGGTCATCGATAAATGAGATCGCACCGCCTTGTCGAGGCGAGTTGGAGCTGAGAGCAGAGACAGGTAACACTCGACTGGAGGAGCAGCAGTGCGGTGGAGCGAGAGGAAGAAGGAAGAAGCAGCACCTGTTAATTGTTGATGAAAGGTATTTTGTAATAAACAAACACCCCCACACACACACCCACACCCTTATTTGAACCCAGGACTGTGTTTGCATGTTCGTGATTGAGGTTTGGTGCTCTGTGGCAACCCACCCCTAGTCTTCACAGCAGCCAAAGGGAAAGCTGCAGTTTCTGCACCAGGTGTGGTGCCCCACTGTCACTCCTGTTGATTAGTTCAAAATGGCTGATTATACACTATAACTCAGCACTTCCCGATTCATTTTACCCTCGCACCCCCTGTGATGAATGAGGCCAATTTCGCACCCCCTTGGTTTGAGAAGAAGTATGAAAAAATACGAGGTTAATGCAGAAAAACGGATCACCAATTGAAGCTTTATGAATAATGGATACTTTATTCGCCATCAATAATTGTTTTGGTAAAGCCATACTCAGTGTAATCCTCCTTCCATTTTCTAATTTTTTCGCTACTAGCCATGATTAAATGAACGGTAAAAAAGTAAGAGCGAAGCGACGGTGACTTATTGAGGCAGGCAGGCGAGAGCACAATAACACGCGGGCTCGATGTAGTGCGCGTCAAGTCGATCTAAAATGCGCGGTCAGATTCGAAAAAATATATCTTTTCAAGTTCTATTCGGATATAAGTAGGTTCTATTTAGTCGACAGAAATATCTTTGGTAGGAATGGAAGTTGAATTTAGTCTTTACATTTCTATGGTGAAGAAAAATGTATGCAATGATGACTAAATTTAACTTATATTCCTACCAAAGATATTTGTCGACTAAATAAAACTTATTTATATTTAAAATTTAAATAGAACTTGAACAGATTCGATAGTTCATAATACCCATGCAGCACTAAGTGCGCGTAAGAGCGGAAGTCATCCGTTTTAACAAGCAGCGGATTGCACCGATACGAAATAGCCTGCCCATTTAATTATTTAGGAATGAATAGATAAATTAAGATTTTGTACAAATAATGTTTTTCATTTTTCTTCCTCAATGGATTCTGGCACCCCCAATCGGGAAGCGCTGCTATAACTGGCTGCATGTATCGGAGTTTAGTTCAAAATGGCTGATTATACACTATAACTGGCTGCACGTATCAGAGTTGTTTGAAAGGACTGACCAGTGCTCTGATGCTATGAGGGTTTGGATTTGTGCCTCTAAACCAGGAGCACTGTGCAAACTGCTGGTGCCCATTAGCATATTCCATCCATCCATCCATCCATCCATGTTCCAACCCGCTGAATCCGAACACAGGGTCACGGGGGTCTGCTGGAGCCAATCCCAGCCAACACAGGGCACAAGGCAGGAACCAATCCCAGGCAGGATACACACAAACACACCCACACACCAAACACACACTAGGGACAATTTAGGATCGCCAATGCACCTAACCTGCATGTCTTTGGACTCTGGGAGGAAACCCACGCAGGGAAGATCCGGGAAGCAAACCACTGCACCACCATGCCTCCCTACGTTTAATCATTTAAACTTACTGTATTAAACAAGAGTTGAGCAGATTTAGTAACTCAAATCCAAGTTTTAAAAATGAAGCCAGTGCAATGCAAGTCCCGCTGGGTGATGGCTTTTTTAGAGGATATCTTGGAGGTTACGTCTGCAGGAGATGCCAGCTGATCCAACACCTCAAGCTTGTGATCGCTGAACTCGAGGAGGAGGAGCTGGTTGGCCTGCATTGTTGTAATATGGAACTGCCAGACCTTACCCAGGTGTCCTATAAAGAGAGGGCATGCACCATTAAGGAGACTTCAGACCAGACCGATAAGTTTAACAGTTGCAAGATGCAAGGCAAAGTGTGTGCACTGTTTGAGGGCATCAACCCCAGTGTCAAACCATTTTTAGGTGTTTGCGGAGCTGGATGGAGGGTGGAGGGCAGGCATGAGGAGCTACCAACGGGACACTTCAAAACGAGACACCAGAAAGAGAGGGTGTTTTGTCTTGATACAGTAATATATTACTCCACTTTCCCCTTTTGTATTATTAATATGACGCCTTTGTCAGAATGCCTCAAATCTCCCAAACTTACCACTGTTTATAAGGTATTGTACCAGATACAGAGGTGGGTAGCAACGAGTTACATTTACTTGAGTAACTTTTTTTAAAAAATCTACTTCTAAGAGTAGTTTTACTGCACCATACTTTTTACTTTTACTTGAGTACATTTGTGAAGAGGAGACGGTACTCTTACTCTGCTACATTGGGCAACACTCGACTCGTTACTTTTTTCCATTTTACACATTACACTATTTTTGCCAGCGAGGAGTCGCCAGTGGATGTACTGCATGACTGTTTCACCAATCAGACGTAGGAACAATAATCACATGACTCCATCTCGCCAATCAGACGTGGCAATAATAATCACATGACTCCGTTGCACCAATCAGACGTAGCCATGCAGTCACATGACCACACACTAACTTCCTGCGTCTGCAGCCAGTGAGACTTTTGAGTCACGCGGGGCTCCTGTTCACTGCAAGCACCTTGAGAAGCTTAACCATCACTTCGCTGAGTGAAGAACAAGCGCGTTTTAACCAAACATGCACAGACACAGACAGTCAAGGTAAAGTGAGATTTCTTGTACGTGCACAAGCTGCCTTGTTCTAATGTTATTTTCTATCAGCTCTGCTATTTGGAGGGCAAGTAAATTATGCAATATTATACTGCCAGTGTACAGCATATCTTGTCACTGTAAGTAGTTTGCACTGTTCAAACAGACAAGTTACCTACCGTAGGTATCGGCTTCGTTGTGAAAAACTGAGATTTGGAACTTTATGTTATTTGTGCATCGTTATTTTGTAAAAGATGTTATTTATTTTTACTCATTTTTTATTTTGTTATTTAGAAATAGCAGAATTTGCACATTATTTTATATTTGTGTCTGTCTTATTACAACATTAAAAAAAAAAAAAATCATTTATTATGATCAAACAGTTACTCAGTACTTGAGTAGTCAGTCATTGTCTAACCCGCCATATCCTAACACGGGGTCACGGGGGTCTGCTGGAGCAAATCACAGCCAGCACAGGGCGCAAGGCAGGAACAAACCCTGGGCAGGGCGCCAACCCATCACAGGGCGCACTCACACACATACACACACTAGGGACAATTTAGGATCGCCAGTGCACCTAACCTGCATGTCTTTGGACTGTGGGAGGAAACGGTGGAGAACATGCAATACTCGAACAGTCTTTTCACCAAATACTTTTTACTCTTACTTGAGTAATATTTTTTGAATGGCTACTTTTTATTTCTACTTAAGTCATATTATTTTTAAGTAACGCTACTCTTACTTGAGTACAACTTTTGGCTACTCTACCCACCTCTGACCATATAACTTCTCCCCACCTTCCCTTCTACATTTATAACCTCAGACAATTAGCTGTAGTACAAGACAAGCAGGAGTTAAGTTAAATAATGTTATCATTGATAATATTCATAAATAATAACAAGAAGCAAAGTACACTTGAATATTGGCAACCATACAACCTGATAAATGGTGATGTGTCGTTTCAGGCGGCACACAGACTTGTTAGTTACTTTAAAATGTCTCTCGTTAAGTCCTCATTTGTGGTCAGCTTTCTTCAGAACAGGCCGCATGCCTGTCTCAATATGGCTGCCAAGCTGTGCTCTTCATTCTGTTGTCCTTTTCAGTTCATGGTGTGCGAGGTGCTCCTTCATCAGATGTTTGTAAGAGAGAGCAAGGCAATTTATAGATGATCTGTCCAAACCCTACAGCCAATAGGGCGTCATGATACTTAAAGGCTTCTGATACAAGCCAATTCCAAACAGCCATACTTTTCAGAGCAATGGGGGGACAGAATACCTTCAAACTTGCCACCACCCAAAACCATTTGTTGAGCTAAAGTTTGCCAGTTAGGCAGTCTGGCTTTCCTGTGGGGGGTGTCAGAGAAAGAAACATTTACCAAACTTGTCTGAGGCACTTCACCCCAACCCTGTCTTAAAATTCAAAATGACCCATTCCTAAAAGGAGGGGGGCGGTAAACATGAATGCTTCTCAGTCATATAACACTAAAATTACTTTGACATACAAAATATTTATCAACTTGTATGCAAAATGTGACACCACAACGGAGGGGGAGTAATGTAGGGGGACTTGAAGTGCAGGTTTGCTCCAAAAACAGAAAGAGTCTCACACGGTGTGTTTGCCTTCTGGGTGGCACAGGTGAGAGACCTCCCTGGAAGGGGTGATAGGCTCTTGGTTGGCACGGAGGTGAATCCAGTTGTCATTATTTGTGTTGGAACAAATGGCATACATGAGGGCAGGGTGTCAGTTCTGCAATCCACATTTAAAGAGTTGGGTGCCAGGCTGAGGACCTCAACTGACAAGGTGGTCACCTCCGAAGTTCCATCTGTGCCAAGCGCCAGTCCAGGTAAGGTTGAGGAGAGAAGTTCGCTGTGGTGTAGGTTTATGAGGCCCTTTTGGAACCGAGAGGGGTTACGTTTTAACTGGTGGGGTACCGATGTGTTGGGGAGGCACGCGAGTAGGACAGCTGAGGATTGTTTAAAGCAGGGAATGGAGGGAGACAGGTCAGGCAAACTTTGGACAGATGTGCCAACTGATGACTTTCACTGCTCTGTTATTTCAAATTCTCCCGGCCTTCCTAAGCTCCAGCAGTTCCACGTCTCTTCAGTCTCCTCACAATGAGCTGAGCCGTTCACGTGGCAGGGCTCCCTCAGCCCATAAAGGATATCCATTGAAGGGTTACAGTGGTGATCTTGGCTGTTGTTGAGAGATTCAATTCCACCATTGACTTCCAAGAGAAATTCCACTTTTTGGTGGATATTTTGCCTGCGGGGGTGGCACAGTGGGTAGCGCTGCTGCCTCGCAGTTAGGAGACTTGGGTTTGCTTCCCGGGTTCTCCCCGTGTCTGCGTGGGTTTCCTCCCACAGTCCAAAGACATGCAGGTTAGGTGCATTGGCGGTCCTTGGTATGTGTGTGTGTGTGCGCACCCTGTGGTGGGCTGGCGCCCTGCCCGGGGTTTGTTTCCTGCCTTGCACCCTATGTTGGCTGGGATTGTCTCCAACAGACCCCCGTGACCCTGTAGTTAGGATACAGCGGGTCGGATGATGGATGGATAATTAACAGGACGTAAGAGAAGCTCCAAAAGTTCTACTGTGGTTTCCGGAAATAAAGCCTTTGCTCAACTTGCACCGCTCTTACTTCCTCGTCACAAACCAATCCCAGAATGCCTTGCTTGTCCAGTATGTTGCTGTATCTTAACTAGTTTACAGTATGTTACTGTATTTTCAATACATTACTGTATTAAGAGTTTTAAAAAGATCTCTTTGCTGTAGATGTACAACCACTCTTTAAAATATTTCATCATGTTACTGTGTAAACAAGAAAGAGGAAAATACAGCAGGAAACTCTCTGTAAAGTTACAGCAATCCTTTACAGCAGGGGTGTCGAACTCCAGTCCTGGCTGCAGGTTTTCATTCTAACCATCTTCTTAATTAGTGACCAGTTTTTGATGCTAATTAACTTCTTTAGCCTCAGCTTTAATTAGCTTGACTCAGGCCCCTTAGTTGTTTTTTCCTTAATTAGCAGTCGGACAGTAATGAGACATAAAACAAGCAGGACATGACCAGCTCTCCTGTACCCATCAAACAAAATCTGAAAATAAAGATGAAGGTCTCAGTAAGGCTGATCCCTCAGGTTACCAAAACATTTTAGGAGTTCTTAGAAAAAAAACAGAATATCAACAGTTTTGGAAATGTCTGCTGTGGCAAAAAGAGAGCAGCAACAAGCCATGGAATTGAATAACGGGCTTAATTAACAGCAAGAATCAGCTTCTCATTAAGGAACCGGATGGAGTTTGAAGCCCCAATTTAGCTGGTCATCTGTTGGCTCGTTTCACGTCTCATTTCTGTTTGTCTGTCATTTAATACTTAAGACTTAATCCTTAAAAACAGGGCTATTAAAATAGAGGGAAAATAAGTTAATTAGCAGTGAAAACCGGACACTAATTAGGAAAAGGATTAGAATGAAAACCTGCAGCCACTGCGGCCCTCCAGGCCTGGAGTTTGACACCTGTGCTTTACAGCGTACTGCATGGGCGGTGTGTGGGCAGCTTTACGCTTTGTGTTTGTGTGTCTTTTCTTTTCTTTTTTTCTCCTCAGCTATGAAGTGCTGCTTCAGTTTGCCCCCCCCAAAAAAAAAAAAATTTAAAACTTTGCCACCGCTCACGTTTTTTTTTCACCAGCTGCCACTGCCATTATTTTTCCCCAGTGAAAATTTTCACAACATCAATCACTCTATGCAATTAAAGGAACACAACATAAACAAATATCACAAGTTATTGACTCTTATTTCATTACTTTATTAAGCAATGCAGTGTCTAATGTAATAATATAATAATAATTAGCGCAACACCTTAACCCAAATCACTCAGTATCTCACCATGCAGTGGCCCACTCAGCCTCTGCTTCATCCCGTTGACACTTTACGATTTTCTGTCAAGATTACTCACTTGAGGTTCTCAACGGTTATCACGTTGGCCACTCCATTGTTCCAACTTTCTTTTCTTTGACCCTGTTTTTGAATTTTTCTCTTTTTTGGTCTATCGTTTTGATACACTTGAGTATCTTGCTCGTGACTGGGTAATCTGGCTTCATCCTGAGTAATCAACTGATCCTCTGATACAGGGCTGGGACCAGGGTGAGGCAAACAAAGCACTTGCCTCGGGTGAACAATGGGAAAGTACGCCGAACTGATGAAAAAATGAAAATGAATAAATTGCAAAGAAAGAAAAAAGCCAAATGCATGTTGCAATGTTCATCAAATACCTTAACTCTTTCAGGACTGATGTCTACTTGTGTCAAAATTCAGGGGCAGAGGACGGTAATCGGGTGTAAACTGCAACAAAACTCGCTCTTACATTTTAGTTCGGCTCTCTTTAGTGGAAGGACAGTTACATAGCTTTGTCGATTTAACCTCGAATACCTACGCGTGCAAGAGTTGTAAAGAGCAAACAACCTCTAAAATGGCATTGACATCTGGTGAGAGACGAAAGCAAATGTGCAACGCAAAATACTCCATGGACGTTTTACATTATTTTGTTGAATAGGACTTTGACTTGTCGAACTCCAACCTGGAGATGGGTATGAAAAATGACAGTGAGGTACCGGCATCATCTGATCGGCCCCCAGCTGATTGTGGTGCTGAACACTTTCGTGTAGCTGATGCGCCTATGGCAGCGTTCGCCTGGGAGGACCACCACTTACGTTGACAAGAGTTACAAACCAGATTGCGTCACACTGCGACCGCCACCCACCTGCTGTGCGAAGACAGCCAGGCAGCCGGCCCACCGTGCATTCCTGCTGACCATTGAGGTGCCCGTGTGCAGCGACTGCCACCAGAGATGCCAAATATGCGACAACAGCAGCCACAGCACGTAGCAACAGATGTTTTATGTTGATGTATGCGTGAAATGACTGCTTTGTGTGCTTTTCAGAAAACTGAGTTTTTTGGAAAAAATATTCAGCCCTCAAAGAGTTAAGCAAACTGACGATTTGCATTGGACGCTCTCGCTCGATACACTCGTTTCCTCGTATGATATCGCCCTAGTAAGCGTCTCTATTCTTCTTCTTTTCTCGGCTGCTCCCTTTAGGGGTTGCCATAGCGGATCATCTTCTTCCATATCGTCCTGTCTTCTGCATCTTCTTGTTACACCACATCCATAAACCTTCTCTTAGTCCTTCCTCTGTTCCCCTTGCCTGGCAGCTCAGTCCTTAGCACCCTTCTCCCAATATACCCAGCATCTCTCCTCCGTACATATCCCTATTATTAAATTACTGAAAAATTTGTAATAGTCTAATTCATCTCATGTGTAATACTTATTTTGTTTTTCTTTTGTTAAGGTTGGTGTGATTTTAAGTTCCTAGTACTATTACTGCATTCTGTGATTTTTTTTTTTTTTTTATTTAATCCATCCATCCATCCATTTTCCAACCCGCTGAATCCGAACACAGGGTCACGGGGGTCTGCTGGAGCCAATCCCAGCCAACACAGGGCACAAGGCAGGAACCAATCCCGGGCAGGGTGCCAACCCACTGCAGGACACACTCAAACACACCCACACACCAAGCACCAATTTAGAATCGCCAATCCACCTAACCTGCATGTCTTTGGACTGTGGGAGGAAACCCACGCAGACACGGGGAGAACATGCAAACTCCACGCAGGGAGGACCCGGGAAGCGAACCCGGGCCACCTAACTGCGAGGCATTTTTATTTAATAATTAATAAATTTATTTTGTTCTCAAAATCATTTATTTATTTATTTTTATTTAAAACTTATTAGTAATAAAAAACTACATACATAGGGGCGCAAATTTATCCTCCTGCCTCAGGTGAAAATACCTCTAGGACTAGCTCTGCTCTCATACATAAATTAATTCATAGGCCCCATGAATGGTGGCAGCTCCTCCAGATGTCCTAACCAAGGCATATAACACAGCCATTTGACCGCTGCAGTGAGGTTCTTACTGAGAAGTGCATGCTAGCTTTTTGTTACTTTAAAAAGATTGTTGTTGGCCCAAAGGTTCCAACTTTAACTTCTCCGTCTATAGGAGACATTTGCAGATCTCCTGAGCCTCACAAATATGTTTATTGAGACAAACATGGGGGTACTGATGTAAGATGGAAAAGTGTGAAGTATTATTATAAAGGAGCCTCCTGTATAAATGGTGCGTACGCACAAAAATGTTGCGTACGTCTGTTTCTACGCACTCGCACTTTTAGATGTATTAAGAGTAAACTTGTCGTAAAGCCAAACACATTTTCACAGCAGCCCCCTATACCGTGCGTACCGCACTTTACTGCTCAGTTTTGCAAACTGCCGGCACCCAGCATTAAACCAGTGGTGCTGTTTGTGCCATTTACCTTTCTTTTTCATATTCACATCCATAACGTGGAATTTATCAAATACACCAAAATTAATTGCATATCGTTTACAAATTCAATTCATTTAATATAGTGGTGAATGGAAAGGTCAAGCTATTCCAATTACCGTAGTTGCTTTAGCGTTGCCAGAAGAATGGAATAATTAGAATAGAGCGCGTATTTATAAATGAGGATGACTGGCTTCTAAGTCGATTTCGATTTCCCAGAGCTACGTATCCACTTGGCGCTGTGTGCTGAACAGAGGGGGCTGGGCGGTCTCATGGTCTGGAATCCCTACAGATTTTATTTTTTTCTCCAGCCGTCTGGAGTTTTTTTTTTGTTTTTTCTGTCCACCCTGGCCATTGGACCTTACTCTTATTCTATGTTAATTAATGTTGATTTATTTTATTTTCTTACTGTGTCTTTTATTTTTCTGTTCTTCATTATGTAAAGCACTTTGAGCTACTTTCTGTATGAAAATGTGCTATATAAATAAATGTTGTTGTTGTTGTTGAACTGGCGCCAGCTTAACAAAGGCAGAGTTTGAGGAATTGCGCTCTATAGATAGATAGATAGATAAATAGATACTTTATTAATCCCAAGGGGAAATTCACATAATCCAGCAGCAGTATACTGATACAAAGAAACAATATTAAATTAAATAGTAATAAAAATGAAAAAAAAAAAAAAATGTTAGCATTTACTCCCCCGGGTGGAATTGAAGAGTCGCATAGTGTGGGGGAGGAACGATCTCCTCAGTCTGTCAGTGGAGCAGGACAGTTGGAGGATGCAGTACTCCGAGGTGAGAGTGGGTTAGGGTGATCAAACCTATTAAAGAAGTTGTTCATTTGGTTTGCTCTCTCCACGTCTGTCTCGATGGCGGCACCCCGCTTCGAGTTGCAGCCAGTGATAATCTTCATCCCATCCCACACTTCCTTCATGCTGTTGTTCTGCAACTTCTGCTCCAGCTTTCTCCTGTACTGCTCTTTCGCCGCCCTGAGCTGGACTCGGAGTTCCTTCTGCACGCGCTTGAGCTCATGCTGATCACCGCCTTTAAAAGCCCTTTTCTTCTGGTTCAAAAGGCCCTTGATGTCACTTGTAACCCATGGCTTGTTGTTAGCATAGCAGCGTACTGTTCTTACTGGAACTACAATGTCCACACAGAAGTTGATGTAATCAGTTGTGCAGTCAACAGCCTCTTCAATGTTCTCACTATGTGACCCCTGCAGGATATCCCAGTCTGTAGTTCAGGTCTCTCAGAGCCTGCTCTGCCTCAGGGGACCACTTCCTGAATGAGCGTGTGGTTGTAGGTAGCGCCCTCACTCTTGGTTTGTATTGAGGCTTTAGCAGAACCAGGTTATGATCTGCTTTCCCAAGCGCAGGCAGCGGGGTGGCGCTGTATGCGTCTTTAACGTTTAACTACCTGCTCCTTTACAAGTTCTGTCCACTCTAAGGAGCTTTTCAACGTTAGCTGGCTGACCGATCGGGTGTTTCACAGTCATCACCGAGTCGCGACATGCCAGGTGCATAGTATATGCATAGTGCATGGTATTATCCACTTGTTGTCCAGATACATGAGATTTATTTACACTGTGGTTGAATTGCGAAACACCAAAGTGTAATTCACAGAAACGTTTCCAAATGTAATCGGAGCGGGCAACTGCACGGCCCTGAACAAGTTACATCAGCCAGGGATGAATCACTAAACAAATAAACTGGCATTATTACATCATATATAGATGGCGAACCCATAAAAACGGCAGCTCCGCACAGTCGCAGGTGCTTTTTCTCCAACTACTGCAGCGAAAGGCAAGCAGTTCACGTGCACATGAGTTAAATTTCACGTTGATTGGGATTTGTAAAAGGTAAGTGCATGGAACTTAGCATGCAGACAGTCTTCTGCATCTGGGATATTTTTGTGCGTACGCACATTTCTGTTCTTGTCCATACCCCACGTTTTAGTATGACGCACATTTCTGTTCTTGTCCGTACCCCACGTTTTAGTATGACGCACATTTCTGTTCTTGTCCGTACCCCACGTTTTAGTATGACGCACATTTCTGTTCTTGTCCGTACCCCACGTTTTGGTATGACGCACATTTCTATTCTTGTCTGTACCCCACGTTTTAGTATGACGCACATTTCTATTCTTGCCCGTACACCATGTTTTAGTATGAATTTTACACACGCCGTTACACACGAGGGCCCTGGTCTTTTTGTGCTCTGTGTTATTGCAAATTTCGTGTGACTCTGTGCCGATTGTGGCAACGTCTTACTACTTTTAACACACTGTGAAAATCTCTTACCACTTTTAACACAATGTGGCTTTTCTCCTCCCATGAACTCTCGTTATGTTTTTAGAAACCGTTGCTGTTAAGACATCATTTGCTACACTCGGAACGACAATGCAGTTTGTGGATTCCTGTATGGCTCTGAAGGCTTTTCACTTGTGAGTAATGAATGGCAGACCTTGGATTGCCATTGAGATTCCCCTGAAAGTTTATAGGTTTCTTCAACACAGGTTTATTGTTGCTCGTAGTCAACAGAACTAACATCACACATTAGCTGAAATCCTTTATGACGTTTCTGTTTTCTGAAATTTACCAAGAGGCCTTGGCCCCGCACCTTCTTCATTCCCAGTATGTCTACTTCAGTATGTCATAGATGGTGAGAGTAACTTGCAGGACATCAAGATGTGTGTCCTCTTGATGTCAGCACAGCTGGTTGAATTTTAGTGGTTTTATTGGGAAATTACTTTTTTGCACCTTCTGTTATTTATTTTTTACCTGTCCAGTAGGAATTCTCATGAGGTTATTAAGACTGCTGTTGTGTGAAAAACACTTGCCACATTCTGAAGAGCTATGAGGTCAATCAACAATTTGACTTTCTTTCCTGACAATGAAGACCACTTCTGACTGAGAACCCTTACCGCAATATGGACAAACATTATGGTTTTTCAGTTCAATTCAGTTTGTTTGTTTGTTTATTTTCTCAACCACCGTGACAAGTTCATAGGTAAAATGCTAATACAAAAATGTTCATATTACATAATAAGTACACATAAAGACCGATTTTGTTGAAAATGCAAGGAAGTTCAAAATATAAATAAAGCCTAACAACAACTGTACATTAAGTGGACTATGGAGGTGTCCATAGCTGTATTCTGAACCTGGTTACTGTCCGTTTATGAATTGTCATGTGTTGTTGAAGTGTACCTTTTTGAAAGATTTGTTTCCCCACCTTCAGCACACAAATGAGGATTCTCTCCCTGTGAATTTGTGCGCTAACAGTCCCACTCTGTTGCACAACAGGACAAGGCCTTTCACCTCAGTCATTCCTACTCATGTCTCTTCTCGCAGTTTACACAGATATGAGTTAATCAATGGTAGGCAGATGAGAAATCCTGGAATTTTCTTTTGATGAGACCTGCTGCCCTTATGGCACTGGCACAGTGTCAGTTGTCTTGATCCCCAGCTAGCTCAGCTCCGATTGTTTTCGCTCCAGTGTGAATGTTTGAGTGGAGGTTAAGGCTTCGCCTGTGTGAAAAACGTTTACCACATTCAGGACAGCAATACGGCTTCTCCCCCGTATGAATCCGCGTATGCTGCTGCAGAGAGCTACTGGCTGAGAATCGTTTGCCACATTCAGGGCAGCAGTATGGCTTTTCTCCAGTATGAATTCTTCTGTGCCGCTGAAGACCGCTACGGTCAAAGAATTGCTTGCCACATTCGGAGCAAGAACATGGCCTTTCTCCAGTGTGAACTCGCATATGTGACTGGAGATTGCTAGGATGAGAAAATCGTTTGCCACATTCAGAACAGCAATATTTTTTTTCTCCCATGTGAAACCGTGCGTGGCTCTGAAGGGCACGGCTATCGGTGAACCGCGTACCGCATTCCGAGCAGCCATATGGCTTTGTGGTCGTGTGAGTTTGTGTGTGTTGACGAAGATTGCTACTGTAAGTAAATCCTTTACCACATTCGGAACAGACGTACGGCTTTTCTCCAGTGTGGATTCGTATGTGCTGCTGAAAAGCGCTAGCATGAGAGAATTGTTTGCCGCATTCCGAGCAACAATAAGGCTTCTCTCCACTATGAATTTTCAGGTGGATATGAAACATACTTAAAACTGAGAATCCTTTGCCACATTCAGAGCAGCAATAAGGTTTGTCTCCAGTGTGAATTTTCGAATGTCTGTGAAGACTACTTTTTTCTGAAAAACTTTTATTGCATTCAGCACAGCTGTATGGCTTCTCTCCAGTATGAACGAGTGTGTGCCGCTGAAGGGCACTGTTACGAGGGAATCGTTTGCCACACTCTGCACAGCAGTGGGGCTTTTCTCCAGTGTGAATTCTTTTATGTCTGTGTAGACTGTTTCTATGCGAAAACAGCTTGCCACATTCCGCACAGGCATACGGCTTCTGAATTGTATGAATTGACTTCTCTTTACCATCAGATTTGGTTTTAAACGTTTTTCCATACTTTCCACTGGCATACAAGACCTCTTGCTCCGTGTTAAACGCTTGTTGGTCAGTGCTGATGGCTTCAGTCGGTGTTGGTCTGGTAGCAGGAAGAGAACTGCACTGGAAAGAAGCTGCTGTCAAATGCTCCGCTCCTCTTGTTGATTTCTTCACCTTGTCCTGTTGCAGTCGGCTGTGAGGAGACGTCTGAGCAAATGAAGCAGAGAAGCTGCAGGTCTCCTGGAGATCTGCAATAGAAACAGTCCATACATTCATTAAAAACTTTATACAGTCATTATAAAACTGGTATCTGTCAAACGGTTTGGGGTTGCTACCTCACGTCTACTCTGTCCACTGTGGGTGTGTGTAGACTTTGTCTGTCCACCTCCTGTCCATTCTCTCATTCCACGTTGCTCTCATATCCCACATGTGTGTCTGCTGTGTCATTCACCATTTGGTGTGGACTGTTGTGCCGGTGTGCCCTGCAGTGGACCACCATCCATTCCCAGCCTTTTCTCATTCAAAAGTCACCTCTGACCCCAGGAGATGAAAACAAATGAGTGGGATCTGGCAAATGGAGCTGACGAAGAGGGTCTATTGTGTGGACTCGGCTAAACTCAAGTTCAAGCCCAATGTCTAGTGCCACCTGTTTGTTACTTTCACTGCTTCTATTAATCCTCATTTCTCTGGTTGCCCCTCTCATTTCAATCCTCCTGATCTTTTAGGTGAACATGCAGTGTACTTGGACCCAGAGCAGTGCCTTATTCTGTTGGCAAGAGAGGGCTGGATGGGCACATGACAACACAGCAAAGTGAATTTGGGTTTTCACTTTCACATCAGTAAGTGGTTAGCACAGCCACTCAAGACAACATCTCAGTGCTTTGTGGAGTAAGGCCGGGTTTATACTCGCCTGAGGACGCTACTGCTGCGCAAGCATTGTACTGTTTATACTTGCACGCATACTTTCTGTAAATCTTGAGTATTCCACCGGGTGGCAGTGCGAGGTATTATCACGGTGAGAAAATAACATTCAGCTTCGCTGTGTTGTGAATTGCCTGAAACAGCCATTAAATTCCAAGGACACCTTGCCACAATATCTCTGAAAAGGAATAGATGTTATCCATCAAACCAGGGACGCACCCATTCCAGCACGCATCGGGCACCGAGGCAGAAACAATCCGTGGATGGGGGCATCAGCTCGTCGCAAGGCGAATACAAGCACTCACACATACACTGGCATCATTTTAGTGTCAACAAATCCCCAAACCTTCATGTTCTTGGAAGGAAACGGGAGCACATTGTGGAAACCCACCAGGAAAACATCCAGGCAGGGACCACCAGGGACGTGACTCCCTACTGTGAGGCAGCAGTGCAACCGCTTCGCCACCATGTGTAATTATTAACAGTATTCATTATTTAAACAAAGTAAACGATTTATCTGTAAAATGTCACATACATAGTTTAACGCATTTCTTCATGAAAGTGATATCACATATAAAATCTAAGGATTCTAAATGTGCAGAGAGCTGGAATATCAAACGTAACGTGTTCGGTGTGGCGATCTATTGCAGCTGTCAGATAATAATAATAATTCATTACATTTATATAGCGCTTTTCGAAGCCCCAGTAGCTCGTAGTGATTAACAACTGGGTCGGTTTTAAGACGACTTTATGACATTCAACTTTAATGACAAAATAAGCTGCGGGATTAAAGTCGAAATTTCGACGAAATAGACCCTTTTCTTCACTATGTCCCTATTCTTTTTTTCCTCAGTGGCTCAAATACACTAAAGTACATTCTGATGCTGTTGCAAAGGTGAAAATAAATAAATAAATAAGATAAGATGGCACAGGAGACAGTATGTGAGACCTTTAAAGTGTATCGCACCATTATAATGGGGGAATATGCAATGCTTGTACTGCCTATGCGAGTAATTGAAGAAGAAAAGCACCACAAATATGTTTGTAAGTCTGCATTTAAGGTTGAGGATTTGCTTCACCACATCGAACTGCTCATCAAACATCGAAGCACGCACGTCGATCCTCAAAGTGGCTTTCTGTCACATAAGAGACTCTGATGTCACGTACGTTCCGACTTTTATCACACTGCGCCCCCTCAACTTTTTGCTGGTACTGCAACTCGCGCACGCGTTGCGTTCATTTCTGAAGACCTGCTCAGAAGATGCGTCAAATGAACGCTAGCAATGCGTGCACATACACGTTCTGAGCGTGAAGTATAAGAAGCCCTAACCAATAAAGGGGCTGAGGGGGCAACTGGCCAACAGCAACTGGAATCTGGCAGGTCAGTTTGGTTTTATCTGTCCTTTGATCAAATCCTGCAGCCAGATGTTGTCCATTTGGACTTCACATGTTGTCTGCTTACGTTTTTCTAGGAGGACTGCAGTTCTTATTTCATGTTCTTAGAAAATGTGCAAGTCAGGTGGGCTGGGGACTCCAAACTGGTCAAATGTGGGGTTGGTGGGCAAAGAGGCCTAACTAAGATGGACTGGACTGGCACCCCCTACAGGCCTGCTGTCTGATACTGATACTTCATGAGTGACCCTTAATTGAATTAAACAGTGCTGAAGAATGTTAAGTTGCAGATCTCTAATTGCATACTGAATCACTGAAGGATCCCCACAAATTCTGCAGGTGTGTATTACTGTATATAATAAACCATGTTGGGACAAGACTGTGAGATGAGCAAAATTGAGACTTGATTTACAAAATGTAGGAGTCAACTTTCAGAGTAAACATTATAGAAAAGTATATCCTTAAAAATGTATGATCTGCATGCATCCAGACTGAATCACGAGCATATAAACTGCTTGAAAAAATTAAAGGAACACTTTGAAAACACATCAGGTCTCAATGGGGAAAACAAATCCTGCTGGCTCTCTCTACTGCTGTGGACTGATATGGTGATGTGTTAGGAATGAAAGGATGGAAATGAAAATGGTCAACCGACAGAGAGGGGGCTGAATTCAAAGACACCCCGAAAATCAAAAGGATAAAAATGAGGCGGCAGACAGGCGAGTCCATTTTGCTGAAATTTCATAGCAGCAACTCTAAATCGTACTCAGTAGTTTGTAAGCCCCCCACATGCTTTTATGCCTGCCTGACAACGTCCTAATGAGACGACGGATGGTGTCCTAGAGGATATCCTCCCAGATCTGGACATCACTGAGCTCCTGGACAATCTGAGGTGTCGGATGGACCGAAACATAATGTCCTGCCCAGAGGTGTTCTATTGAATTGGGGGTGGGGGAACAGTCAATGGGATCAATAACTTCTTCTTCAGAGGGGACTGGGCGGTCTCATGGTCTGGAATCCCTACAGATTTTATTTTTTTTTTCTCCAGCCGTCTGGAGTTTTTATTTTGTTTTTTCTGTCCCCACTGGCCATTGGACCTTACTCTTATTCGAGGTTAATTAATGCTGATTTATTTTGTTTTCATATTGTGTTTTTTATTTTTCTATTCTTTATTATGTAAAGCACTTTGAGCTACTGTTTGTATGAATATGTGCTATATAAATAAATGTTGTTGTTGTTGTTGTTGTCTTTCTTTCTCAAACACATTATGGTGCACCAGGAGGAACCCAGGAGCCACTGCACCAGCATAGGGTTTAACAAGGGGGTCCAAGGATTTCATCCCGATACCTTATGGCAGCCAAGGTGCCGTTGTGTAGCCTGTAGAGGTCTGTGCATCCCTCCCCAGATAAACCATCACTGACCCACCACCAAAGCGGTCACATGATTACAGGCGGCATAACATTCTCCATGGCTTCTCCAGACCCTTTCACGTCTGTCACATGTGCTCAGGGTGATCCTGCTCTCATCTGTGAAAAGCACAGGGCGCCCACCAGTGGTGGACCTGCCAATCCTGGTATTCTACGGCAAATGCCAATCGAGCTCCACGGTGCCCACTACAGGACGTCGGGCCTTCAGGCCACCCTTATGAAGTCTGTTTCTGATTGTTTGGTCAGAGACACTCACACTAGTGGCCTGCCTGCCTGCTGGAGGTCATTCTGTAGGCTCTGGCCGTGCTCATCCTGTTCCTCCTCACCCAAAGAAGCAGATAGCAGTGGGTCGTGTTGATGGGTTAAGGACCTTCTACGAGGGGCCCTGTCCAGCTCTCCTCGTGTAACTGCCTGCCTGTCTCCTGGAATCTCCTCCATGCCATCCTGGAGAAGTTGGACTACCTGTGCCACCAAACTCTGTAGGGTCTCATGCTACCAGTAGTGACACTGACAAGTGACAAATGCAAAACAGATGAGGAGGGAGAAATGTTAGTGGCCTCCCTCCACCTGTTAAACCATTAATTCCTGTTTAGGGGGTCGTCTCATTGTTGCCCCTCTAGTGCACCTCGTGGTCATTTCATGAACACCAAAGCAGCTGAAACTGATGAACAAGCCCCTCTGCTCCTTCACTGACCAGATCAATAGCCCACAAGTTTCATTGACTTGATGCTATACTCTCATTCAAATGTGGGCCTTTCATTTTTTTTGACCAATATATATGAAAATAAGTAGTATATTCTAGTGCATGTTAATATAGTGAGGGTGAAATCACAAAAAGGCCTGCGTCTTTATGTATTTTTATTTTTCTTAGCAAGCTGGAAGCCAGCAGTATTTTGTGAGTCAAGGTCGGGTATGTAGAGAGGCCAAAAAGCTGTAGCTGTGATATCTTTCACTTGGATGTTAGATTGCATTGAGTAAGTAAAGCTGGAAAAAATATTACTTTGTGTGTTTTCATTTAAGGCCGTAAAGCAAAAAAAAAAAAAAAAAATGGGAATATTTCGAAGTGGGGATTCATTTCTATACCCACTGTATATGGGAAAGGCATGCTGGACTCTTAATTTTTTGGGGTTTACATAAACTGTCAAAGTCTATTATATTTGTAAGCCAGCTATCGATCGTTGGTCACTACGCGCTCAAGCAGTTGGTCTCTACAGTGGGGGTTTGGATAAGTATTTGATCCCCTGCTGAATTTGTAAGTTTGCTCCCTTACAAAGCAATGAACAGTCTCTCATTTTATGGTAGTTTCATTTTAATGGAGAGGGACAGAAGATCAACCAAAAAATCCCAAAAAAAAGCAAATTACATAAAAGTTATCAGTTGATTTGCATGTCATTAAGAGAAAGAAGGATTTGATTCCCAAACAAAACATGACTTAGTACTTGGTGGAGAAACCCTTGCTGGCAAGCACAGAGGTAGTTGGTCACCAGGTTTGCACCAATCTCAGGTGCACCCATCTTTACAGAAACTCTCTAAATCCTTTGGGTTTCTTGGCTGCCGCTTGGCAACTCGAAGCTTCTGCTCCCTCCGCAGATTTTCTACAGGATGGAGGTCTGGAGACTGGTGAGGCGACTCCATGATCTTCACGTGCTTTCTTTTTAGCTGTTCCCTTGTTGCCTTGGTGGTATGATTTGGGTCATTGTCACGTTGTGAGACCCATCTTCAGTGTTCTGGCTGAGGGAAGGAGGTTCTCATCCAAGATTTTACGGTATTTGGCCCAGTCCATTGGCCCCTCAATGCGGTGAAGTCATCCTGTACCCTTAGAAGAAAAACAGCTCCAGAGTATGATGTGTCCACCTCCGTGCTGGACTGTGGGGTCTTAACTGAGCATTTCTCTTCCTCCAAACACAGCGGGTCGAATTGATGCCAAAAAACTCGATTGTGGTTTCATCTGACCACAGCACTTTCTCCCAAGCCTTCTCTGAATCATTGACAGGTTCACTGGCAAACTTGAGACGGGCCAATACATGTGCCTCCTTGAGTAGGGGGACACTGCGAGCGCTGTAGGATGTCCATACATGATGGCGTAGTAGTGTGTTACCAATGGTGTTCTTGGTGACTGTCTTCAGATCATTAACAAGCGCCTCATGAGGTGAGATCTTGCATGGAGCTCCAGACCAGGGGTGATTGATGGCCATTTTGCATTTCTTCCATTTCCGAATAATCGCACCAACTGCAGTCACCTTCTCAACAAGCTTCTTGCTGGTGGTCTTGTAGCCCATTCCAGCCTCGTTCCCAATGTCCTTTGACAGCTCTTTGGTGCGGCCCATAGTGGTGGTGGTGGAGACGTTGGAATGGAAGAAACCGATTCTGTGGACAGCTGTGCTTTATACACATAACAGGTTGAGTATCTGGAATTGACTGATTGATTGTAATCTGTGGGAACCAGAATCCTGGCTGGGTTGTAGGGGATCCAATCCTTATTTCACGGACATTGACATGCAAATCAATTGATAACATTTATGTAATGTGTTTTGGTTGATCTTCTGTCTCTCTCCATTAAAATGAAACTACCATCAAAATTATAGACTGTGCATTTCTTTGTAAGTGAACAAACTTACAAATTCAGCAGAAGATCAAATACTTGTCCCCCCCCCAAACTGTATTTGTGTATCTCTCTGTCTCTCATTTCCACCCACTAGAATGGTCAAGCCAAACTCTGGTAGAACCCGTAAATGCTATCGGTTGCAGATCCTTTGACATTTTATCACATTACTTACTTATTCCAGCTCTCCTAGAGGACTGCTGCTCTTCTCTCCCACGTTTTTCATCAACGTGCTCTTCAAACTCGCAGAACTCGGATTTCAGGTCTGGTTGGGTAGCCGGTTGCTCCGTATTAGTGGCCCAATGCTGCAAAGTTGAACGAGACTCTTCAGAAACCTCTTGTTTAAACAGATTTCTAGTTTCAGGGTTTTGCAGTTCACGACTAACCAAGAAATCGTCCACATCCTCCACCTTAACTTCAACAATCTCATCCACGCACTCTTCTTCTTCTTCTTTAACAGCTGAAATTCTTTCTTCGCATTCCTCCGACTTCACACACAAATTTTCCGGGGCTTGGCTCAACTCCTCTTGTTTAATGCATGTCAGTCTTTCATCCACGCAGTCGTCCTTGATGGAGGCCATACTCTGTGTAAAACTCTTGTCCTTCCCAAGCGTTTTCCTCTTTTCTTCTAAGATTTACTTCTCATATGGATAGTCCGGGACTGGATGGCATAAGAAGACCACATGAACAGAGAAGTGGGCAACCTGTCAAAATAAAATGTGAAAAAAAAATGTTACCACATAGTGCTGCGAAAAATATCAAGCACATTTCAGGCCAAGCTCTCTATTTTTAATTTAAAACAGAAAACTACTAGCCGAGTTGTATGCAAGATTTGAAATGCTGCAAATCCTCCATGTTAGCGTAAGAAAGTCTCAACCGATTTGGAGTGGAAAACTACTTAACATGGAGACAAAGTCCAACTGACCGAAACCAAGCCAAGAACAGGGGAAGATGGGAAACTTTCAAAATTCATGCTTTTTCATTTGGAATCATTTCATACTGGCAGCACAGGTCTAGTCAAAATGGAGCGGAGACAGAACCATTATCTGGATTCGGCATAAACTAAGACCACCATTATAAAGAGACTCGGTTGGTGATTTACCAATATTGAATTTCAAAAGACCAACAGAGATATTAAAAAAAAATGCATTCAGCACAAGCACATACTGAGCCGCTTTGGACAGCCATTAATCAAAATTAGTAAACCCACCTACAGCCTCATTGGACCCATCTGAACGGCTGATGATCCCCCTCTCCATCAGGAAGGGGACAGCACTTCCACTTGCCTACTGCTCCAGGCTCAAAAGTTCTCCTCCTCTCATTCCTCTTCTTTTCTCTCTCTCACTTCTGTCTGTCCATCTTCCTGGCATGGACACACCTTTATTGCACCCCTCTCCCCCCAGGTGTCACTTTCAGCCAGGTCGCAAAATGACAAGGCAGCCCTGTTTTTGGTTGTGGATTGGAATCCCACCCCCCCAGGGCACAAAACCCCCTGGAGTATTACCTTAAAATTAGGGCTGCCAACCATCCTCATTTTTTTTTTATAAAATTTTGAAAATGTCCGAAATCTTGGCTCCTAAAATTTGAAAATCTCATTGGTAAAAAAATGTGAAAGCCATGCACCAATCAGCATTTGTGGAAGTAGGGTGCACACTCCCCCCCCCCCGAGAATCTTCACTTCCCTTCTGGTAGTAAACAACGCAGATATTGACGAGATTAGCCGAGGTCTGTCCAACTTGCCTTTTTCACTTCATCTTTTGATTTCAGCTTTATCTTCTTGGCAAGTAGACAGTTCATTTTAAATGTTGTTCCTTTCCTTAATTATTTGTAATCCTAATTCATCGTAACTAAGTAAATTTATTCAAAATTGAAATGACAACTTCACGTTTTCAATGGGAGATCTTATTTTCGATTGTTCTTTCAGCCGCTCGGTTCAACAAGAAATGTCAGACATCAGGGCACTGTCCATCATATTTAAGTGCGAGTAAATACTGCTTTGAAAATATTGTTACCACCCGTTGTTCCAAAATGGATTTATAATTGTAAATGAACGCATCAGCTATTAAAGTTTCAGTTAATTAATTAAAAAAAAAAAAAAAACATATTGATTCTGTCATATAAATGCAATACCTTTTTAGTTATCAGTTGATGAACTAATAAGTCACTTCTTCAAGCAATTAAATTTTTTCATTTACATAAACTCATTACGCCGAAAAGAAAGTGCGAGTTCACAGACGACTTGAACAGCAAATCTCCTTCCTGATTTTGAAAGGGCAGAAGAGATTCAGTTAAAAAAGGATAAAGATGGAAATATACTCAAAAGCAAGGAGAGTGTGTTGAGCAGATGGAAAGAGTACTTTGAGAGGCTGATGAATGAAGAGAACGAGAGAGAGAGAAGAGAAGAGGTTGGATGATGTGGAGATAGTGAATCAGGAAGTGCAATGGATTAGCAAGGAAGAAGTAAGGACAGTGATGAAGAGGATGAAAAATGGAAAGGCCGTTGGTCCAGATGACATACCTGTGGAAGCATGGAGGTGTTTAGGAGAGATGGCAGTGGAGTTTTTAACCAGATTGTTTAATGGAATCTTGGAAAGTGAGAGGATGCCTGAGGAGTGGAGAAGAAGTGTACTGGTGCCGATATTTAAGAATAAGGGGGATGTGCAGGGCTGCAGTAACTACAGGGGGATAAAATTGATGAGCCACAGCATGAAGTTATGGGAAAGAGTAGTGGAAGCTCAGTTAAGAAGTGAGGTGATGATTAGTGAGCAGCAGGAGGGTTTCATGCCAAGAAAGAGCACCACAGATGTGATGGTTGCTCTGAGGATGTCGATGGAGAAGTTTAGAGAAGGCCAGAAGGAGTTGCATTGTGTCTTTGTGGACCTGGAGAAAGCATATGACATGTGGTATTGTATGAGGAAGTCAGGAGTGGCAGAGAAGAGTTGTACAGGATATGTACGAGGGAAGTGCGACAGTGGTGAGGTCTGTGGTAGGAGTGATGGAGGTGGGATTACATCAGATATCGGCTCCGAGCCCTTATTTGCAATGTTGATGGACAGGTTGATAGATGAGATTAGACAGGAGTCCCCGTGGACTGTGATGTTTGCTGGTGACATTGTGATCTGTAGTGAGAGTAGGGAGCAGGTTGAGGAGACCTTGGAGAGGTTGAGATATGAGAGGAGAGGAATGAAGGTCAGTAGGACCACCACGACAGAATACATGTGTGTGAATGAGAGGGAGGTCAGTGGAATGGTGAGGATGCAGGGAGTAGAGTTGGCGAAGGTGGATGAGTTTAAATACTTGGAATCAACAGTACAGAGTAATGGGGAGTGTGGAAGAGAGGTGAAGAAGAGAGTGCAGGCAGGGTGGAGAAGTGTGACAGGAGTTACTTGTGACGGATGAGTATCAGCAAGAGTGAAAGTGAAGGTCTACAGGATGGTAGCGAGACCAGCTAGGTTATATGGGCTGGAGACGGTGGCACTAACTACTGTAGAAAGCAGGAGACAGAGCTGGAGGTGGCAGAGTTAAAGATGCTAAGATTTGCATTGGGTGTGACGAGGATGGACAGGATTAGAAATGAGGACATTAGAGGGTCAGCTCAGGCTGGGAGACAAAGTCAGAGAGGTGAGATTGTGTTGGTTTGGACACGTGCAGCGGAGAGATAGTGGGTATACTGGGAGAAGGGTGCTAAGGATAGAGCTGCCAGGGAAGGGGAACAGAGGAAGGCTTAAGAGGAGGTTTATGGATGTACTGAGAGAGGACATGCAGGTGATGGTTGTAACAGAACAAGATGACGAGGGCAGGAAGAGATGGTAGAAGATCTGCTGTGGCGACCCCTAATGGAAGCAGCGGATGATCCCAAGATTCAATTTTAGTAGCAGGCTGTGTAAAGATTTCTATTCATATTCATCCAAGAACCCAGATGTACTGAGAAAAAGAGCTTCAGTGGAAAAATATACAATAATGTAGAGAAATGCAAATAAACAAAATTGAAAAGAGTAAAATGATTTGTATGTTACTAGAAGTGAATTTATCATGTGCGTCATTTTTACAGGTTTACCACAGTTAAGCTATCCAAATAAGAATGGAAGGAATGAAGTCTGCTAATTAAGAGGCTTGACGTAATCCGAATATTCAATTGGTTATTAGTTTGCCAGTGACTGTGATTGTGGCCATCATATCATAATTATAATTATAGTGTGTAAGGGACAGCCTGCAGTTTATCCCGGCCGGGATGCCCCAGTACTGGAAGGATGGGGGAAAGGCAGCTTATCAAAGACACTGCCTCCCCCAAGATGATAGATGGCAGCTTCCCTGGACTGGAGCGGTGCCCCGGAAGCCCACAGGGCACTATGGGACTTGGAGTTCGGCAGCATATCCCTGCTGGGTACCGCTTTTGGACACTATTTCAAGAAGAAAGAAAATTAAAGACCTTCTTGGTGAGTTTACCCTGTGTTCAGTGTGTCTGTCTGTTGGGTTGAAAGAGGCAACAGCGACCTCTAGTGTCTTACAAGTGATAAACTGATAGTATACTATATTGCCAAAAGAACTGGGACCCCGCCCCCTCCAAATCATTGAATTCAGGTGTTCCAATCTCTTCCATGGTCACAGGTGTAGAACATCGAGCCCCTCGGCATGCAGACGTCCTCTACAAACATTTGTGACAGAATGGGTTACTCTCAGGAGCTCAGTGAGTTCAAGCCTGGTACCGTGATAGGATGCCACCTGTGCAATAAGTCCATTCATGAAATGTCCTCACTACTATATACAGTGGTGTGAAAAACTATTTGCCCCCTTCCTGATTTCTTATTC
>JANRMT010062807.1:4023978-4043424 GCA_026402145.1 Polypterus bichir lapradei
TGATGTTTGCTGATGACATTTTGATCTGTAGTGAAAGCAGGGAGCAGGTTGAGGAGACCCTGGAGAGGTGGAGATATGAGAGGAGAGGAATGAAGGTCAGTAGGACCACCAAGACAGAATACATGTGTGTGAATGAGTAGGAGGTCAGTGGAATGGTGAGGGTGCAGGGAGTAGAATTGGTGAAGGTGGAGGAGTTTAAATATTTGGGATCAACAATACAGAGTAATGGGGATTGTGGAAGAGAAGTAAAGAAAAGAGTGCAGGCAGGGTGGAGAAGAGTGTCAGGAGTGATTTGTGATAGACGGGTATCAGCAAGAGTGAAAGTGAAGGTCCACAGGATGGTAGTGAGACCGTCTGTGTTATATGGGTTGGAGACAGTGGCACTGACCAGAAAGCAGGAGGCAGAGCTGGAGGTGGCAGAGTTAAAGATGCTAAGATTTGCATTGGTTGTGATGAGGATGAACAGGATTAGAAATGAGGACATTAGAGGGTCAGCTCAAGTGGGGAGACAAAGTCAGAGAGGCGATATTGTGTTGGTTTGGACATGTGCAGGGGAGAGATGACAAAAATAATGAGAGAAGGGTGCCAAGGATAGAGCTGCCAGGGAAGAGGAAGGCCTAAGAGAAGGTCTATGGATGAGGCGAGAGAGGACATGCAGGTGATGGGTGTGATAGAGTAAGATGATAAGGACAGAAAGATATGGAAAAAGATGATCCGCTGTGGCAACAATTAATGGGAGAAGCTGAAAGAAGAAGAATCATATTACTTACTTATTTCGACTTTCTGTTCTTCCTTTTTCTTGTTTTCCTCATTGATTTTCTCTTCCACCTCAGACACCTCGGATTTCAGTTCCACAGAATTCTGCTGGGCAGCCAGATGTCCTGCATTAGTGACCCAGGACTGTAAACTATAAGGAGACTCTTCATAAATATCGCGTTTGAAATCGTTACTGGTTTCATGTCTTTGCAGTCCAACACTAACTGAGAACTCTTCTGAATGCTCAACTTTAATGTCCACCGTCTCCTGCTTGAGCTCCTCCTCTTTAAACACTGAAATTCCTCCTTCGCAATCCTCCAGCTTGACACACAAATACTCGGGTTCACCCCACTCACAGTCCTCTTCTTTAATGTGCACCAGTCGCTCGTGCACACCATTCTTTTCGACTAAATCCATGGCTCCGTGGAAAACTCTTCTCTCTTCCCCCCGGATGTCGGCTTTTCTCTTCTAAGAGTCCCTGCTCATGTGGGCAGCCCAGGCCTGGAAGCCATTAGACACTTCACTGCATGGTCATGTGAACTGGGCTTCCTTTATATCTGTTCAAACAAAAGTGATAGAATTACTTCATAATGTCTTTAAAAATGACTTGAGCACATGAACTAAACACAAAAACTACCAATTAAGTTTTTTTTTTATGTGTGATTTAAAATGTTATGAACCGACCATGTTAGCCAAAGAAGCTCTCGGCAGATTCTGGAATAAATATCTACTTGATATGGAAACAAAACCTAGCTGGTTAAAAAAGCCAAGAACAGGAAAAGGGGGAAAACAAGACTTTAAATGCTTCATTTTATTCACTTTAAACCAATGTATACTTATACCACTTGTCCAAGTAATATTTCAGAGGGTGTAGTGACACAGTTTGCTTTAAGACAGACAGAGAGGTTTTGAAGTAATCAGCGCAAGTTGGGACCCCTGTACAAATTGTTTGCTTCAACTGCTTTCAGTGCTGCAGGACATCTGTAGGCTGTAACCTATTAGTTGTTCCCTGATGAAGGCCCATTTGAAATATTCTGAAATTTCCTTTTCTTTCAGTTTTTGCTAACTTTAAATTTAAACCTCTGGCAGTTTAATGCTTCCCTTTTAAGCCATTCATTGCATTTCAACTGATTAAATTTGAAGAAGAACTGGAAAAACTGACCGGTAGTAGACAAAGTATAATTCATATTAAAATCTAAATAGTCAGATTCTGTCATTGCCAAAAGCATTAGGATGCCGGCCTTTACACACACATGAACTTTAATGACATCCCCTTCTTAACACATAGGCTTTAATGTGGAGTCGGCCCACCCTTTGCAGCTCTAACAGCTTCAACTCTTCTGGGAAGGCTTTCCACAAGGTGTAGGAGTGTGTTGATGGGAATTGGTGACCAGGAGAGCATTAGTGAGGTCAGGCACTGATGTTGTATGAGAAGGCCTGGCTCACTCGCCATCTCCCAAAGGTGTTCTGTCAGGTTGAGGTCAGGGCTCTGTGCAGCCACACCAAACTCACTCCCCCATGTCTTTATAGACCTTACTTTGCGCACTGGTGACTGCCCAATCATGTTGCCATCCCCAAACTGTTCCCACAAAGTTGTCCAAAATGGCTTTGTATGCTGAAGCATTAAGAGTTCCTTTCACTGGAACTAAGGGGCCGAGCCCAACCCCACACCATAATCCCCTAAACTTTCCACTTGGCACAATGCAGTCAGTCGAGTCCCGTTCTCTTGGCCAGACTCATCCATCGCATTGCGTGATTCATCACTCCACGTCTGCACTGCTCTCGAGTCCAGGGGCATCTGGTGGGCTTTACACCACTGCATCTGACGCTCTGCATTGCACTTGGTGATGTCAGGCTTGGCTGCAGCTGCTCGGCCATGGAGACCCCATTCATTCCATGAAGCTCTCTCTCTCTCTATGCTGCACTGTTCTTGAGCTTTTGGAGGTCTGTAGCTATCGACTCTGCAGCAAGTTGGTGACTTCTGCACACCTCAGCATGCACTGTCCCCGCTCTGTGATTTGACGTGGCCTACCACTTTCTGGCTGAGTTGCTGTTGTTCCCAATTGCTTCTACTTTGTTATAATACAGTTGACCGTGGAATATTTAGTGGCGAGGAAATGTCACGAATGGACTTATTGCACAGGCACCAGGCTTGAATTCACTGAGCTCCTGAGAGCGACCCATTCTGTCACAAATGTTTGTAGAGGCCACCTGCATGTCGAGGGGCTCGATGTTATACACCTGTGACCATGGAAGGGACTGGAACACCTGAATTCAATGATCTGGAGGGGTGTCCCAATACTTTTGGGAATATAGTGTAGCTTTAATTACAACAACATAAGCCAATATGAGCAGATGAGTTTCTGTTCATAGTCGACAGATAACAAAAGGCACTTTATGACATATGACGTATTATACTTTTCATTTTTTTTTTCTGTACTTTAGTATTTATTAAAAGAGTTTTGGGGAAAAAAAAAATTAAAGCCAAAATTTACACATGGGGACAAATTAAATTCTGTCAATCTATCTGGCATGCAAAAGTATTCAACCCCCCCTGGAAAGTCATCCAATTTTTCTGCATGACAAAAGATTTGTCCACACATTTATCCATGCAGAATTTTTAATGTGAACTCTTACGCTGTAACAAGACATGTCCAAAGTCAGACCATTTTCTGTAGATTAACTGAAGAGCCACCTCAGGGGTGAGGGGAGCAAGAGAGAAGCCATTCCTTAAGAAGGTCCACATAAAAGCACAAATGGCATTTGCTACAAAGCATGACAAAGACCCCAGTTTAAGATGTGGGGAGAAGGTTCTATGGTCAGATGAGACCAAAATAGAACTTCTTGGGCAGACTTATGAGAGGCATGTGTGGCGTAAAACAAACACTGGCCAGGTCTCAAGTACCACCGGACCTATGGTGAAATATGGTGGAGGCAGCATCAGGCAATGGGGATGCTGGGAGTGGGAATCTTATCAGAGTGGAAGGGACAATGGATGGACACAAATACCACACAATATTGCAGGAGAACTTGTTCCAGTCTGCTACGAACCTACAAGCTCGGAAAAAGATTCATCTTTCAGCATGACAATGACCCTAAGCAGAAGGCCAAAGTGACACAATGACCCTAGGCAGAAGGCCAAAGTAACACTGGAATGGCTCACAAACAGAAAGGGGAATGTTTTGGACTGGCCGAGTCAAAGCCCTCATCTTAATCTGACTGAGGATCTGTGACACGACTTGAAAACTGCTGTCCAGAGGTGCCATCCCACCCACCTAGAGGGTCTCTAGAAGAAGAAAACGGAGAAGAATCACTCGCGAACAACGTGCAAAACTGGGACATACTTAACGTACCCAAAAGCTTGTTACTGCAGCAAAAGGGTTCTCGACAAAGTGTGCAGGTGGACGTAGGAATTGAATACGCATGCAAACACTAACTTTGGAGTTTTTCTTCATCTGTTCAATATCTACAGAAAATGGTTTCGTTGAATTTGGAAAAGGCATTGTTACTGGATAAGAGTTCACATTCCAAATCGTGAATGGATAAATATGCGTACAAATCTTTCGTCCTGCAGAGTGTATGGTGACTTGTAATGGGATTGAATATTTTAGCACGCCACTGTACCTATGCGTACACAGATAGGAAGCGGCCCACCACCCCACAACCCCCACCCCAGCATTCACAGTCAGACTGTTCGGAAGTCGCTGTTGATATGTTAGTTGTTGTGAAATAAGCAATGTGATTACTTGATTAATTTTAAAATAAACGAGCTTGGCATATCTGAAGCCCGCAGCCTCCATCCTGGAACTCCACGTACCCGGAATTGACCAAAGGTAGAATCGGACATTTGCAGAGATATACCGTACACTTGAAATAAAGAGCAAACTACCGGCACTGCGCGTATATCACTTCGCTCCAACTGCAATTCAACGACAGCAGTTCGCTTCCTGCCCGCTCAGGTTCCGTTTCTTATTTTCCGCAGTTAACTGAGCTGAGAGCTCTTCCGTTACGTTCCAGCTCAGAGAATTCGAGTCGGAGCTCCGAGTCCGTAAGTCGCTCGCACTTTAATGTCCGACTCGGACTGTCCGCCTGCCGACAGCACGACACCGCGGCTTTATCTCCTTCTATCGTCCCCACACTGCTCTTGCCTTTCTGTCACCACGACATGCCTGCTCCACGTTTCTTTTTTTTAATTTTACGTCTACCACCCGGTATTCTCACCTTTTGCCTGATTCCCCCGTTGCTCACCGTCACATCTACTCCTCCTCGCCGTTCTTTTTCTCTACTTTTTTAAGCTTTTGTCTCGAAAGTGCATTCACCCATCTGTCTGGGGGCGGAAATAAACAACGAAAAAAAAAAACGTTGTCAGCAGACAACGAGTCAGCAGAGAGCGACACGAGGAAAAAGGTCAAGCACCGTGATGTTAATTAGTTAAACACTGCCATCTACCGGACGGAGGGAGGATTGTTCGTAAAGGTCTAGTTTTTCCAATAGACGAATGATTCCAAAACGCGGTCTTGGAGACCCCCAGGGACGGCAGTTTTTTTTATTCCAAACAAGTTTTGTTTTTAATTAGACTCCTAGCCTAATTAAGTGAACTGTTGTTTCCGAGTTTTTGGGGTCAATGAAGAAATTACAAAAGTAAGTGTGTAAATACACGTTAACTCTTTTAGAGCTAATTCTTTTTTCTTTTTCGTTTGTCCCAGGGTTGAATATTTTTTCCAAAAAAACTCAGTTTTCTAAAAGGCATACAAAGCAATGGTTACACACATAAATCAACATAAAATACGTATTTATGACAAATGTCACTCTGTTTTCATTTTCCATGAGCCACTACAGTATGTCAATTCACAGACTTATTTCATAAGAGTCATCATTCTGAGATGCAGTCTGTACAGTTAATCATCAGCTCTAGTCAGGATATGCTAAACTGAAGTAGTGAGTCTTCAGCCGGGATTTAAAAGCTGAGACCGAAGGGGCATCTCTTATAGAAGCAGGCAGACCATTCCACAGTTTAGGGGCCCTGTAACTAAAAGCTCGACCTCCCTGTTATTTTATTAATCCTTGGAATCATAAGCAGACTGTGATCTTGAGATCTTAATGTGCGCTGAGGTTTGTAAGTCATGATAAGTTCAGACAAGTAAGCCGGACCTTGGCCATTTAATGCTTTATATGTTAAAAGTAGGTGTGGTGGATTGCCGGCATTTTACTCCGGCCCTCAACCCCAGGCCGCCAGGAAGAGCTCTCCCGAGAGCATATATGGGCCCCGAATTCCAGCAGGGCCTCATGGACTATGGAGTTTTTATACACAGCCCTGCTGGATAACTTGGGGGCCACTGGGAGTCGCTGTCAGGAAGCCAGTGGACTCATTTGTGCACCATGACCCGGAAGTTCGTCACAGGAAGAGCGACGGGCTTCCGGGGTGAAGAAAAGTACTGTTTACTCTGACCCGGAAGGAATAAGGACTTGTGGAACTGTTGGGCAGAAACACTTCCGGGTCAGGAGGAATAAAAGGACTCTGGGAACTCCCAGACAACGAGCTGAGCTGGGTGGTAGGAAGGCAACGCGTCTGGGAGTGGAGGATTGGATTATTGATTGTTTATTGTGTATTATTGGTTATTTATGAGTAGTGTGGAGTGGAGTGTGCTTAGTGCATGTAATTATTATAATAAAAAGAATTATTGTGGCACTTTTACCAGGTGTTTGGCGTGGTACCTGAGGGTTCGAGGGAGCGCTACTGCCCCCTACTGCGACAGAGGATTTTGAAATCTGCCCTAAACTTAACCAGGAGCCAGTGTAAGGATTTAAGAACTGGAGTTATGTTTGTATTTTCTTGTTCGTGTGATAAGTTTTGCAGCCGCATTTTGGATTAACTGGAGGCTGTATAAAGAACAGTTTGAACATCCAGTGAACACCACATTGATGTACTCAATCCTACTAGAAATAAATGCATGAATTAATTTCTCAGAATCCTGTTTATTTAGGAAGTGCCTTAATTTCCTAACATTTTTAAGATGGAAGAAACATGATTTGGACAACTTTGTAATGTGTGCTTTAAATGACATGCTAGAGTCAAGAGAACTCCGAGATTGCGGGCTGATTCAGTGAAATTAATGGGGTTTCCAACTGAGTTAAATGATGACAAAATATTGTTGTGATTAGTGTCATTCCCTCCAACAATTAACATCTCTGTTTTATCTGTGTTTAAAGACAAGTAGTTCTCATTCATCCATTCCTTTAATTTACTAACACAACTAATTAAAGACAACATCTGAGAAACTTTATTTGATTTAAATGTAAGGTTTAACTGGGTGTCTGCATACGAGTGAAAATTAACATTATGTTTCCTAATGAGAGATCCCAGTGGAAGCATGTAAAGTGAAAACAGTAAAGGTCCGAGTACTGAGCCCTGCGGGACACCATATTGAACTTCTGTGTATAATGATGGAGTCCTGTCAGCACATTTCTGTACATATTGGAATCGATTTGATAAATAAGAACTAAACCAAGCAAGCACGGGGCCTGTAAGCCCAACATCATTTTCTAGCCTGTGCAGTAAAATAGAATGGTCAATGGTGTCAAATGCTGCACTTAAGTCCAACAACATAATTACAGTGGAGTTTCCTTCATCAGAGGATATCAGAATGTCGTTTACAACCTGCGTTAGTGTTGTTTCTGTACTATGACCAGTGTGAAAACCAGACTGGAATTTCTCAAATAAATTGTAATGCGTAAGATGTGACTGAAGCTGATTGGCAACTACTTTTTCTAGTATTTTAGAGAGAAACGGTACATTTGAAATAGGCCTATAATTATTAAGTATGTGTGGGTCTAGGTCTGACTTTTTAAGTAATGGTTTAATGACTGACACTTTTAGTGCTTCAGGTACTGTGCCATGCAATAATGAACTATTGATAATGTTTAGAATAGACGCTGCAAGAACATCCATGGCACTTTTTACTAGTTTTGTTGGCACTGGATCTAGGGAAGTAGTGGGCTTCATTTTAGAAATTAAAGTTAAGACTTCCTGCTCAGTTACAGGATTAAAATAACTAAATTGCTGAATTTAATGTGAGACAGGGTCTGCTAAGCTAGTACTAGTACTAGTTTGTACTGTGATGCTGAGATCTGGGATCTTATATTTTTAATTTTCTCATTGAAGAAATTCATAAAGTCTGTACTGTTAATATCTGTTGGTATTTTGCACTGTTGATCTGAATTACCATTTGTTTATTTAGCAGCTGTCCTAAACAGTACCCGAGGATTTTTATTATTGCTATCTATTATTGTAGAATAGTATTCTGAGCGAGCTTTAAAGAGAGCTTTTTTATATTTATTAACACTCTCTATCCATGCAATTTGAAAGGCATGTAGTTTTGTTGTTCTCCATCTGCGCTCCAGTTTTCGACATTCTAATTTAAGAGCTCGAGTGTTTTCATTAAACCAGGGAGAGTTTCTATGTGCTTTGATCACTTTTGTTTTAAGTGGAGCCACTGTGTCCAGAGCATCTCTCAAGGTCACATTATAATGTGATGTTAGCTGATCTAAATTGTTTTCCACACTTATGTTTGATGTTAACTGATCTAAATCATTTTCCACAATTACACTCGACTTACTCAAAGTATCTACAAATTTTGAAGCAGAATTACAATCTAGATGTCGCACTGTCTTTGTTTTAATCTGTGAGTGCATTGGCAAGGGCAGAACTAAATCAAATGTAATTAAGTAGTGATCGGAAATACGGTAACTTCATTTAATGGAGTAATATTTAAATTTTGAATTTCAACTTTATAAGTTACTAGCAAAATACCCGCACTTCGCAGCGGAGAAGTAGTGTGTTAAAGAAGTTATGAAAAAGAAAAGGGAACATTTTAAAAATGACATAACATGATTGTCAATGTAATTGTTTTGTGACCGTTATAAATGTTGCTGTCATCAAGGATTTGATTATCATTATTTCTTTCAATCAGGTTCGTATTTGGAGGATGTGTTGTGTTCAAGTTACATTCCGTGTTTGTCAACCATTGTAAAGATAACAGGTTTCATTCATCGAAGTGTTCACTACCCAAATCGTTACTCGTGAATCTAAGATGTTTAACAGGCATTCCTGGTATTAACTTGTGGATTTGTTTGCGAGTATTTAGCAACAGCATCTCTATTAAGTTGTGGAATTGCCTGGGAGTATTTAGTGACAGCGTCTCTATTAACTTGTGGATTTTTCTACGAGTATTTGGCGGCAGCGTCACAAAGTTGTTTTCGTCTAGCTCCATCAGAAAATGTACCACGACGTCTGACACGCCTCTTTTTTACTGTTTTCTCACAGCTTGGATTGCTGCTGTCATAATCGGTTTGAGTTTCATGGTTTGTTTCAATTACGACAGTATTTGCAGGACTTGTGCTGAAGTGACCTTCGGAATCTGTCAAGTGTTGTAAGCTTACAACTGGTTTCATCGATAACTTCACATCCAGCATTTGAGAGTTTAAACATTCATAAACATCAAGTGTCCACTACTGAAATCGTCACCTGTGAATCTAAGATGTTTAAGAGGCACTGGCGATTCTCCAAAGGTGTAAAATATTTGGCAATTTCGGAACACTTGAAAGCGACAACCGAACAATTCAGCGGCAGCCATCAACTCACATGTAGAACCATAGGTGAAGGGCTTAAGCATTTCACTCTTCTAGTGCTCCTGTGTAGTATAATTATCTCCTGTACCGTCATCAGTCCACACCTTGAACCTGTCCCAGTTATTCAATACATAAGACACAATGTTCCTCCGGATATCAAGAGTGAGCCTGATATGGCTGTGCAATATGTAACAAAGAGAATGGAAAAGGCAGGCGGCATCTCCGGGCATGGAAACCACTCGGTAAGTGACAGTTCTTTGACCGATGGTGATCACCTCGATAGACATCTCACCACCCAAATCACTACTCGTGAATCTAACATGTTTAACAGGCATTCCCAGTATTAACTTATGGATTTGCCTGCAAATATTTAGCAGCAGCATGTCTATGAACTTGTGGATTTTTCTGCGAGTATTTAGTGACAGCGTCTCTATGAACTTGTGGAATTGCCTGCGAGTATTTAGAAATAGCATCTCTATGAACTTGTGGGTTTGCTTGCGAGTATTTAGCGACAGCATGTCTATTAACTTGTGGATATTTCATTAATGATGGGCCCCGTGCACAGTGTATATGATATGTGATGTGAGCTGGCCGAGCACAGGACCAAACAGAACCGGAACAAGCGAGAAGTATTTGCGACACCTGCCAGGTAGTCCTGTTTAATTCCCTGATTTTCTTCTATAAACTTAAACAAGTGTCTTCTGACACTTCTGTTTTAATTTTACTAATGTTGTTTAATTTTATTGTAAGGTGACCTTGAGTACTAAGAAAGGCGCCTATTAAATAAAATTAATATTAATAATATTAATATTATTATTGAGACAAAAACGACCAATGTCTGAAAGTCAAAGTAGTAATACTGCAACTGGCAGTCTGGTCTTTCTTTGAACAGTGAAATGATCCACTCAATGATAAAAATAAGTAATTTTGTTGTATACAAATTGGCTTAATAATTTCTAAAAACATTTCACTCATTCCTCTCTCTCTCTCTCTCTCACATGCACACACATTGTGGTTACTTAAATATATACAGGATAGGATCTAAAATCCTTGAAACAGAACTGTCTTACGTAGCTTTTTCCGTGTGTTGCCACTCTGTAATTTGAGAGTTTTCAGTCTGGCAATATGGTGCAGCCTTAGTTTGTGGAAGACAGACAGAACTAAATACATGAGCATAAAATGATGGTTGTCAATTTCAAACTGTGTTTCCTCAATGTGCTCCTTCACCTGAACCAATCTCAGCCCAAACAAACTGATTGATCAAAGATACACTGACAGCTCACCCTAATGTCGACTGTCAGATAACACGCTCAGCTACTTTAACCACCTTGACTGGACCCTCAGAAGGAATCATCAAACCGCCTTCGTTTTTTAATGTGAGCAGGTGGTAGCTTTGATCATATGATGCCGGTACAACAAACTAGCACGGTACACATCACAGGACAGCTTTCTCCAAATACCGTCTAAGGGCTACCTGACCTCCCACTGCTTCCTGAGGTGGATTTCTTTTGGACACCTTCAAAGTTTGAGAAATGTTAACAGCTAACAACAATCTACATAGTTAGTGACTAAATACGTTTAGCCAAAACGTTGTTTGGAGGCTCACTTGAGCACATAAATGCATAGCTTTGCTAGCTTAGCCTGGCGTAGCTAAAGTTAAGATTATAAAACGGGATTTTCTAATGGCCAAATGTAACCAAAACAATAAATTGTTCAGCCTTACCTATGAAATGTAATCCCCCGGGATCTGGTTTGGAGTGCACAGCGGTTTGTACAATCCCAAGCAGCACATGCGTGAGGTATCTTTATCCAGTACTTCACTCCTCAGCAGTGCCACTAACAATATGGCGGCGACATTGACATACGATGCTGCTGGTCATGCGGCGTCTAGTAATTCTACGTCTATGGTTTCTGGGAGCTGCAGGGAAAAAAGGAGACACAGTTAGCGCCAATGCCCCTCTCTCCCCGGTGGGTTACCATCTTCCTTCGAATGCAAGGAGATCCTTGGATGCACATGCATGACCACTTCATGGTAAGGATGTATGGAAATGTTTACATTGCATAATATAAGAAATGGAAAATATGAATCAACAATGTAGCCATTAATCTTTAGTAAGAATACACCAAACAGGTGTCTCTAATTATGCAAAATATGAAAAGCTGTGACCTTATGATCACTGTGAGAGGCAATTATGTTTCACATGCTATCCTGCTAATGTTTCCATAGATTTCATGGCCTTTTCAGATGCTCGATGTGAATAACATTCACAATGTTAAGATAAACTGTTTTCGGTCTAATGTACATTAGAATATTAGAATAATAGAACAATCTAGACGAGAACAGGCTATTCAGCTCAACAAAGCTCGCCAGTTCTTTCCACTTATTTCTTCCAAAATAAACATCAAGTTGAGTTTTGAAAGTCACTAAAGTCTTATTGTCCACCACACTACTTGGTCACTTTTTCCAAGTGTCTATCATTCTTTGTGTAAAGAAAAGCTTTCTAACCTTTGTGTGAAATACCCTTAACAAGTTTCCAACAGTGCCCCCCATGTTCTTGATGAACTCATTTTAAAGTCACCACCTCGATCTACTGGACTAATTCCCTTCATCATTTTAAACACTTCAGTCATGTCACCTCTTAATCTTCTTTTTCTTAAACTGTAAAGGCTCAGCTCTTTTAATCTTTCCTCAGAATCTTTCCTCATCCCCTGTAGCCCTGAATCAGCCTAGTCGCTCTTCTCTGGATCTTCTCTAGTGCTGTTGTGTCCTTTTTGTTAACCAAAACTGCACCCAGGACTCCAGATGAGGCCTCACCAGTGTGTTATAAAGCTTGAGCAGAACCTCCTGTGACTTGTACTCCACAGATCAAGGCGCTATATAACCTGACATTCTGTTAGCATTCTTAATGGCCTCTAAACTCTGTCTACCAGTTGATAGTGGGGTAGTAATGACCGTCACCCCCCCTAGGTGACCCAAATCCTCTAAGAGAAAACAGAGAGGAGGAATTTTAAATCATATACCATTTTTTCTCTTCTAAGAGGGAGCTCTCCTATCACAGACGCTGTGGAAGAAACTGTGCCGGTCACCCCCACCGGGTGTCCTGTATAATGAGAGAAGGGTGCTAAGGATAGAGCTGCCAGGTAAGAAGAAAAGAGGAAGGCCAAAGAGAAGGTTTATGGATGTGGTGAGAGAGGACATGAGGTAATGAGTGTGACAGAGCAAGATGACGAGGACAGAAAGATATGGAAGATGATCTGCTGTGGCAACTCCTATCAGGAGCAGCTGAAAGAAGAAGAAGTCATGCCACCTCTTAATCTCTGTTTGCTTAAACTGTAAAGGCTCAGCTCTTTTAATCTTTTCTTCATAACTCGTCCCCTGTAGCCCTGAATCAGCCTAGTCGCTCTTCTCTGGACCACCTCTAGAGTTGCTATGTCCTTTTTGTAGACCAAAACTGTACACAGGACTCCAGATGATGCCTCACCAGAGTGTTATAAAGCTTGAGCAGAACCTCCTGTGACTTGTACTCCACACATCAAGGCGCTATATAACCTGACATTCTGTTTTTCTTTAGTTTAATGATTTCAATTATTTCTGCATGACAATGTACTTTTTCCCTCTGCTCTGTTTCTTTAAGTCGAGAGAAATGTGCCACCTTAGGTCATTAATTGAGATTGAGGGACGAGACATTAATTGCTGGTGTGACAACACCTGTCTAGCTTATTAGCAATCTCCCCTCCATACAGTAGATGGCAGTGTTGATCTAATAAACAGCTCTGTTCCTTCTGGTCGCTCGCTGCTCATTTGTTTTTGTTTCTCGTTGTTTATTTCCGTCCACAGACAGCTTTGATTGCCGTTCGCTTCTCGCTTTACAGACAAAAGCAAGAAAGGAGTGAGAGAAAAGACAAGCAGTGGTAAGTAGAAGTCGTGTTGGTGAGCTACGGAAACATCGGGCGGGAGACGAGAGAAGGAGAATATGGAGCGGGACGAGGCCAGCGTGGGGAGGTGACAGAAAGGCGTGGGCTCCCGTGGGCACGACGAAAGCGGACAAACTGAGACTACGTCGTGTTATCGTCTCGCCTTCTGCAGACTGGGGAATATATGAGTTCCCGTATCGAAAATTCCAGGTGAAAGCCTTACGAAATCAGAGGTACAAGTCGGGCAAATTGGAGAAAACAACGCCGTTCGAATTCTCCGAGTTGTGACGTAACGCTGACCGCTCAGCTTAGTCCGCTGTGTAAAATACGAAATGGAGCCTGATCAGCCACAGGTGTCACTTGTGTGTGGTTTAATTACATTTGAAGCGATGCATACTTAATGCTGGCAGTTCTTATTTTCACTAGAAAATGTTTTTTTTTTCTTTTCGTTTCTATGAATAGCTGTGAGGGAAACTTTGCATATGTCCTGCATGCCTAGAATCTTCCATTGTATGTCATCTAGTGCCTTCCGTTATCTGTCTGATGTGAGGGGAAACTTACATACTCGCATTTTGTTTTGCTCGTACAATTAAGCCTACAGCCCTGACTGAGTCAGATTATATGGATTTTATTACCTTGATGAATTACCTTTATATAACTTAATATATTTTTATACTATTAGTTAAGCCGTTGTCGCACTTGTGTCCAGACGTGAGTTATGGCGATAAAAGTTTTATCAGTTTGTTAGGAACCACACACGTCTTTGTTTAAATGCAACAAGCAGTACAAGGGCACTAAATAAATAAAATATTATTATTATTATGGATTGACCAAGAGAAGTGTAACTCGTGTGTCTGCTTTCTTCTCCATAGCACTGTGCTACTATCTCTACTCAGTCCATAAGTATTTGGATGGTGATACAATATTCATAATAATTTCTCTCTGTACGCCACCACAATGGGTTTGAAATAAAGCAACCATTATGTGACTGAAGTGTAGACTTTCAGCTTAAATTTTAAGGGGTTTACCAAAAATTTCACATGAGCCTTTTAGGAATGATAGCCATTTTTATACATGGTCCCCCCGTTTCTAAGGGCTCCAAATTACTCGTATATTTGACTGACCAGCTGCTCCATAGCCAGGTGTCAGCAGGTCCCTCATTATTTCATTAACTATTAAGCAGGTAGAAGGTCTGCAGTTGATTCCAAGGGTTGAATTTGCATTTGAAGCTGTCACTGTGAACTCTCAATATGATGTCCAAAGAGCTGCTCATGCAGGTAAAAACAGGCCATCATTAGGCTGAGAAAACAAAACAAAGCAAACAAGCACACCAGAGAGACAACAGAAACACCAGGAGTGGTCAACTCAACCCTCTGGTAGATTCCTAAAGAGAAGGAACACACAAGTGAGCTCAGCAACACCAGAAGGTCTGGACAACCACAGAAGACGACTGTGCTGGATGAATTCTTTCCTTGGTGAAGCAGAACCCCTTCATGACATTTAGCCAAACCAAGACCCCTCTGTGGGAGGTAAACCTGTCATTGGTAAAGTCTACAATCAGGAGAAGACTTCAGGAAAGTAAAGACAGAAGAACAAGTAACATGATAATTATAATTGAATACTAACCCTCACCTATTCTGTTTCTGTTCTCGGTACTCAAATGTGGCAATTGGTGCCACGGCCCACCTGCCAGGTTGTTTGCCTGCCTATGGTAAAGTCATCCCTGGTGGAGGATCACAGGAATCATGGGAAAGAGGGGCCCTTTCATCGGATTGGCTGGCCGAGCAACGTTTCAGCCGCGGAATGGCCAAATGGGGAGGCAGCTTGACTGATGAGGTCTATAGCACTCTAAAAATATCAAAATCTTATTATGTGATATCATCTACTGTTAAATTCTGCTCTGTACTTCTAAAATTTTTATTATTATGCTGTGTTAAGGATTTGTTCTGTTCTGTATACTTGTATTGAACCCCTTCTTTTGACACCCACTGCACGCCCAACCTACCTGGAAAGGGGTCTCTCTTTGAACTGCCTTTCCCGAGGTTTCTTCCATTTTTCCCTACAAGGTTTTTTTGGGAGTTTTTCCTTGTCTTCTTAGAGTCAAGGCTGGGGGGCTGTCAAGAGGCAGGGCCTGTTAAAGCCCATTGTGGCACTTCCTGTGTGAATTTGGGCTATACAAAAATAAACTGTATTGTATTGTATTGTAAGAAAGGGTTTACTGCAAGGTGCAAAGCACTGGTGAGCCTCAAGGATAGGAAGGACAGATCAGACTTTGACAGAAAACATAAAAATAAAAATAACAGTGCAGTTCTGGAACAATTTTCTTTGAACAAATGAAATTATGTACCAGAATAAAGGAAAGAGAAGAGTGTGGAGGAGAGAAGAAACAGCTCACGATCTTATGAACACCACATCCTCTGTGAGACATGGCAGAGGCCGTGTTCTGGCCTGATCATCATGGCTGCCAATGGAAGTCGCTCACTGTTTTTTATTGATGATGTGACTGCTGGCAGAAGTCGCAGGATGAATTCTGAAGTGTAGAGGGCGCTACACCGTCTGCTCAGATTGAGACAAATGCTACAAAACTGACAGGACGACACTTCACAGTTCAGATGGATAAGGAGATCAAACACACTAGGACAGCAAATCAGGGGCTTTACAACACAAAGAAGTGGAATATTCATCAATGGCCAAGTCAGTCAACTGAGCTCAACCCAACTGGACATGCAGTTCACTTGCTGAACACAAAACTGATGGCAGAAAGTCCAACAAACAAGCAGCACCTGAAGACAGCAGGCAGTAAAGGCCTGGCAGAGCATCAGCACTTGTAGATGGCCGTGAGTTCAGACTTCAGGTGGTCATTGACTGGAAAGGACCAAATAATGACATTGAGCGTTATATTTAGGATTAGGTTAATATGTCCAAATACTTTTGAGTCCCTGAAAATACTGGGACCGTGTATCAAATGGCTGTCTTTTCTGAACATCTCATACAATGTCTTTGTTAAACCTTTTGAATTAAAGCTGAAAGTCTACACTTCAGTCACATGTTGATTGCTTTGTTTCAAATCCAGTGTGGTGGCACACAGAATAGAAATTATGAAATTTGTATTACTGTCTCTATCTATCTATTATATAGTGCCTTTCATATCTATCTATCTATCTATCTATTATATAGTGCCTTTCATATCTATCTATCTATCTATCTGTTATATAGTGCCTTTCATATCTATCTATCTATCTATCTATCTGTCTAATAGTGCCTTTCACATCTCTCTCTCTCTGAAAGATAAACTATACAATAACAAACATTATGTTGGCAGGTCCATTGTGAACACCTGATTTTTCCTCAATGGCACATTGAAAGTGGGAAGGTGAAATGTCACAAGTCGGAGCTCGAAACCCTTTGAGAGGGAGCACATGAACACCGCCTGAGAATTAAAAGGAATCAGCAGTAGTCTGTGAGGCCCTTCAGTTCTTTTGCCACACAGAACTTCTCGTAACTTTTCACATTCCTGCAGGCCGTCGTAATCTTGAAGGTCCATCAGCACTGATGGTGTTCGCCTTCAGTCATCGTTCATAAATCTTTATTGTCATTGCACATATACAATGAAGTTGAGTGCCAATCTATCAGTGCAAAACAGAAAGAAATTATGAAACTATAAAAATATTTAAATATGATACTTTATAAAAGGGATTCTAAAGGTGAAAAAATAAAAACACACACCATGTCACACACATCTTCTCCCATTAACCAAGGCTGCAGCCTTCCATGTAAGACACTCAGTCATCCCATTACAATAAGGGTGGAGTACCATAAGAAATCTTGTGTGGACACGGGAGAGTCACTGGTGACCATAGCCTGTCCTGGCAGGATCAAATACAAATGCAGGAGCCAACCCAAGTAGGGGCAGCATTTCTTGCTTGCACACTAATACTGGGAAACTTAAAAGTCCCCATTCACCCTAGCCTAAGTTATGTGGAGGGTGGGGGAGATTGGCATACCCAGACAAATACCAAGCGGGCACAGGGAGAACATGCACACTCTATACAGATAGCAAATAGGAATGCTATTCAAGGCAAGGACAAGGGACTATTAACCATTTAAGAGTAATTCTTCGTCTATACAGTAGATGGCAAAATTTCTCCTAACCTATATGCCTCTATGCAATTTCACAATTATTTTAATATTTTGATTTGTTTATATGTCTTTTTTTTTTCTACTCAGTGAACAAAAACGCTAACCCTTTATTTTTTTCTTCCAGTATCATAAACTGAGAGGTGTTAGACTGAACATCCAGAAGAGTCGGGTGCAAGAGAAGTGATGAAGTGTTAGGATGTCCTCTTGAATATGGCAGGAGGGATGCCAAGCAGGTCAGTTAACATGGTGGGTATTAACACAGCAAGGTCAGCTACGGTCCTGTAGGCACCAAACAATCAGTTTATGAACTGCTAGACGGCCCTCCATTATGACAGACTCTCAATTCAGTTCAGGGTTACTTTGGACACAGATAGCTTGGGGTGCAAGGCAGGAACCATCCCTGGCGGGGATGCCCATCCAACACAGGACACGTCTAGCTATCGATGGACTGGACACACGCGTTTGAGATGGAAGAGGAGAACTGCAGGACTGAAAGAATAAACCTCAAACCATGAGTGACCAGGCCAATGTTAGAAACGGGACGTCTTGTAGATGTGAGGAAAATATAGTGTGAGTGGGATAAACCTGTGGGACTGTAAAATGTGTTTTAAGTGAGAGTGTTGGGGTATCGGCTGTAGCCAGAGGGAGCTCAGTCCAGGGGTCTGTAGCGCAAAAACAGGGCCACCTCTGATTCAGAGAAGCCACTTTGGGGTTTTGCTGAAAATTACTTCTGTGGGAATATTAAAACCGTCTGCTGGTGTATCCAACAGGGGTACGTGTTCCCTGGCCATGTGCTGTAGTCGAATTGTTGCTCATATTGGATCCTGTACAGATCCCTTGCCAGTAACCATGGTGGAGATTTTAAGCCAAGAGAAATGGGGTATAAAAGAAAGGAGAGATTGAACTTGCTTTGAAATGCAGTTTTCATTCCTAGTATACATTACAGTGTGCCATATAATAATTACGAGGGGCAGTCAAAACGTTCCCGGAATTGTGATAGAGCGGGAGAGTGAGAGATCAGATTACACATAAATTTTTCTTGGGGGGCTGTGGGGCGCTGGCCGGGGTTGGATGGTAGCGCAGCACGTCTGAAGACCGGTTACAACAGATCTGGAATGGATTCAGCGGGTAGCACCGTTTGAATTACTGCTTGAGTTAGATATCTGCATTGTCATTTGGCCCAGTGTCGCAGTTCGAACAACGTGCTAACATCAAGTTCACGTGCAAATTCGGGACTCGTAAGTGCAGCAGTGCTGCTAGTGTATCTGAAGCTGCTGTCCCCAATTTGCACATGAACTTGATGTTCGAACTGTGACATTGCACTGATTGACTATGCACACGTCTAACTCTAATGGTAATTCAAACTTAACTAACCGCCGAATCCAATCCAGACCTGTCGTAACCGGTCTACGGACGTGCTGTGCTCCCCTCCACAACATTGTGTGCGTAATCTGATCTCCCACTCTCCTGCTGTCTCACAATTCTGGGAACTTTTTTGACTGCCTGTCGTACATACATACAGCTAGAGAGAAGCCATGGCACAATACACTTGTCTTCCAGTCCTTCAGTGGGGTCTTTGAAGTCTGCATGCCCATCTTCAGAGGAGCATGGAGGCATTTGTCTTAGGCACAGATATTTTCCATCTGCACAAGATGACATTTGGGTTAGTAGGACTTCCGACAAGCCTTATACATTCTCATGATACTCCCTGGTCCTAAAAGTTGTCACACACACCTTCTACTGACCAAAACTGTGTATGGATAAGGCTCCGTTTTAGCAATTTTGAACATCCAGTGAGCCCTTGGCAGGTTCTGCTAACCAATGACTAGGTTGCCGTCCTTCAGTATAACACACTAGCTGGGTAAGCCTGTACTGTAAAAACTCCGGACACCTAGAAACAATTGAAATTGTCAGAAAAAAAAAAACTTAAATGCAGAGTCGGCGGTTTCATTTTGCGGCCGTGCTCGCCCCCCTTGTCTGTCAGTGGATAAGCGAGTTTCTCTCTCC
>JANRMT010062807.1:4043434-4063205 GCA_026402145.1 Polypterus bichir lapradei
GACAGACAGACGCACACATTTCCACGCATAGACGTTTATACATAAGATTTCATCATTATCTATGGGGTAATGCTCCTGCTCGAATCACAAATTGTCTTTCCATATCCCAGTCCTCACATTGCCAGTGAAAAATCTTCAAATTTTAGCAAGTCTTCTACAGTACACTGTAGATTACCGTTGAAAAGTTTTAGAACACCTCAGTTTTTATGGAAGTGAATGCAGTTTAATGTTTTCATCTTTCATGAAATCGGGGCATAGAACAAATAAACAATGGCAAATTTAAAAAATAAAAAATACGTCAAGGAAATTTATGAAATGTGCAAAATTGTAGTCCTTCATCAAAGTAAGTTCACACCTGTTGCAGATATAACAGCCAAACTGTGGTAACCCTTTTTATTCAGAATGCTAGTCACTCTATGCAAGTCACCAACTCTGCCCTCCAGCAAAAAACCCCCAGACCATCACACTTTCTCCTGCATGTTTGACAGCTGGTGTCACACACTGAGGGACCGTCCTGTCACCAACTCGACAAACACCCTGTGTGATTAACCGACGAGTTCAAATTTGGTTTCATCGGCCCATAAGATTTTCTTCCAGTCTGCAGTAGTCCCCAGCTGGTATTTCACGGCCCCTATTGGCTCTCTTCCTGCCATTTGCTCTGTCTTCCTCTTCACAGTACAAACTGACACCTGCTTTTGTCGACGTGCAGTGTTGTGCTGTGAGGTGCCCTGTGAATGCGTCTTCTGATTGAGTTGTGACTTTGGGGCTCTGCCAGATCTCTTCCTATCAGAATTTCTTCCAGTTTCCAATGGCCTTTGGATCGTGAAGGAGACCACTGGACTCACTGATGCTTGGATAATTTTTTTTTTTGTAATTTCTCTAAAAGAAAGGCCTACAGTTATAAGAGTAATGATGCTCAGTCTCATTACATTTGTTCATGTTAGCCGAAGAAGCTCTCAGCAGATTTGGAGTAAAAATCTACTTGATATGAAAACAAAGCCTAGCTGGCTGAAAACGGCCAAGAACAGGAAAAGGGAAAACAAAACTTCATTTTATTCACTATTTTATAAACCATTTTATACCTACACTGCTTGTCCAGTTAGTACTTCAGAGGGTGTAGTGACACAGAGTGTTTTTAAGTAATCAACACAAGTTGGGACGCCTGAGCAAATTTTTTGTTTCCACTTGGTAGGCTTCCTTTACTTTAATGGCTGCAGGACATTTGTAGGTTGTAACCTGTTAGTTGTTCCCTGCAGAAGGCCCATTTGTAATTTTCTGAAATTTCTGTTTTCTCAATTTTTGTTAACCTAAAATTCAAATTTAAACTACTGGCAGTTTACTGCTTGCCCTTTCACCATTCTAGGCCATTCATTGCATTTACCGTATATACTCGCATACAAGTCGGGTCTTGAAAAACGAAAAATGGATCATACGATCAGACCTGACTTATACACCCGTTCAAAAATACAACACTTTTTTTTTCACGTCTTCTTGCCTCCTCCAATCTCACATCAGTGACTCAGACACATTAGATTTTGTTGCAGCAGTGCAGTTACCAATTTCCTTCACCACTTCAATGACTTTTCATTTAAAACCAGATTCATATTTTCTTCTGATCATCGATAAGGGATGCTCTTATGAAAAAGGTGTATGAGGGTGTGAGATACAAAAAACACAAAACGGTGCAAACATCACCTCGGAATAGTTTAAGTATTACCATGTGGTCACGCAGGCACAATACATAGAATAAATATATAAATATATATATGTTAAAAAGTGTACTAAAAAGTAAAAAATAAGTCTCTCATACTGTACATCACTTGTAAAATAAGTGTGGGCGCTTTTGCGAAGATTTTAAGAAGTGTTTTTTGAATGTTGATTGATGAAAAACGCCCACACTTTTATTTTAAGAGTGATGTATGAGAGACTTAGTTTTTACTTTTTAGTACACTTTTTTAACTTAAAAAAATGCTTTTTAAAATCCATTGCTTATATTATGTACAGTATCTCACAAAAGTGAGTGCACCCTTCACATTTTTGTAAATATTTTATTATATCTTTTCATGGGACAACACTGAAGACATGACACTTTGATACAATGTAAAGTAGTTATTGTACAGCTTGTATAACACGGTAAATTTGCTGTCCCCTCAAAATAACTCAACACACAGCCATTAATATCTAAACTGTACTCACTTTTGTTGCCAGCGGTTTAGACATTAATGGCTGTGTGTTGAATTATTTTGAGGGGACAGCAAATTTACCGTGTTATACAAGCTGTACACGGACTACTGTACATTGTATCACAGTGTCATATCTTCAGTGTTGTCCCATGAAAAGATAGAATAAAATATTTACAAAAATGGGAGGGGTGTACTCACCTTTGTGAGATACTGTAGATATTATTTTCAACTTTTTAGTCTTAGGTTTGTTTTAGTTCTATCCATTACTAGCGCCATCTTTTGGTGAAATCTTGAACTATTCTTCATATAAAAATTTCACTTCCTAATTAACATGGATTAATTGATCAATTAGTGAAACTGATTATTGATTCATGTATGGTCATCAGAAGTGAGTAAGTGTGCAGAATTTCATTTGGACAATAGGAAGTGGATTAAATATCGATTACAAGATTTGTACCAGACAACAAACAGGTAAAGTTAATATAAGCGTGGTATTCAAAAAATAAAGGCTGTGTGCTCCGTGGTTACTCTCTCAGGTGGGCGTTAGCATATCATAATCTATTGGACGAATAGAGTTTTCCGCATTCGACTTATATGACCAACATTATAAAATACGATAAAATCAAGCCCCGCGGGACAACTTAAATGCGAGTTTATATGGTACTGTGAAGAAAAACTGTGGTGTTCTAAAACTTTTGACCAGTAGTACTCTAAACATGCGTATATTAGGCTCACAAATCACAGTATGGTTATTTCTCAGCTCTGGATGCACCATTCCCAAAGAATTTAGTTTTCAGACTTGAGAAGTAAGTTGCAGTACAAGGTCAACAGGCAAAGAGTAAGAGAGAGAAAAGAAGAGGAGTGACAGGAGGGGTGCTTTGGTAGTGAAGCGGGTGGAAGACTTGCCTCCGTCGTAACAGATGGGGGTCATCTGCTGTTCAAACAGGCCCACCGAGGCGGTAGACTAGCTTGTTCCTAATGCTAATGGCTGTCTAACACGGGACTCAATACATGTTTGTGCTCAACGTGTTTTCTTTCACTGGTATTTCTGCAAGTGACGTGTGACCTAATCAAGACGTCACAGGCAGAGTCTCTTTGAAATTATAGTTTGTGAAATAAAGCCAGAGATGCCACAAAAAGGTTTGGGGTAGCCACCCCCATATACTTAACAAAGGGTTGGTCAGTCTTTACAGATTTGAGTCCAAAATAGAACTGATTGTTAACACAAAATGGCGTCTTTTTTTTTAAAAGCCGGTCAGAGGAAGTGATGTCATCGGGAACGGAACCGTAATTTCCTGAATAGGGTCTGCAGGGGAAAGATAGAAAGGGTTAGCGCACTCTGCTATCCCATGGTCCAGTATGGAATTGCTGTCTTTCAGGCCCTTTCGCTGCACGTTTGTGACTGGCTTTTGTTTTAGTTTAACTGCAGCTTTGGGTCTTTCACTATTGCACTTGAGTCAGCGTTGGCGTATACTGCCAGTTGTGAAGCCTTCCAGGGCGCGTACAGCCCAGACAGGCAGGAGACAGATTTTGCCACACAGCACATGTTTATTTTCAATTGAGGAGCATTTCACCCTGCTCCCCACAGCACAGTGCACCAATCACCAGACAATATACAACACGGTCCCTTCCTTGCTGCCAGTCCATCCGCCTCCACTCCTCCTCAGGCTTTGTCCTCTTCCTTCCGACTCTGGCCCCTGAATGGTTGGAACTGGCCCCTTTTTATAGGGCACCCAGAAGGACACCAGGTGCCCAATGAACTACTTCTGGCCACACTTCTGAAATAAGTCCTTGGAAAGGTCCAGGCGCGACCTGCTGGAAACCAAGGGGGCTGCCCTCTGTTGGCCTGGGGGAGAAACTGTCCCAAAAATACTCTTTCCCTTGGTCCTTGCACGCTCTGGGTGTCCCGGTTTGACAAGATTTCCAGCTGCCCTTCACACAGTATAAAATGGTTTAAAAAAAAAAAAAAAGGAAACACTTTAAAACTGTTCCCCTGTTCTCGGCTTTGTCTCTGTACTAAGAGGGTTTTCACTCCAAATGTGCTGGGAGCTTCTCAGGATGGTTCACAAAATTTGAAATCTCCCATAAAAACTCCCCCCTACCCTCTGTGTGTGTTTAGTTAACCCTGGGATGTGCCAATGTTTTTTTCAAAGAGTTTATGAAATCATTCTGTCACCTTTATTCTGACAGATTAAAAGAAGCCTCCCTCCCAGTTCCCATGTCCATGCAGTGAGGTGTCTAATGGCCTCCAGGCTCAGTCTGCCCATTTGAGAAGGGAATCTTAGAGGAGAAAAGCAGACACTTAAGAGGAGAGAGAGAAGAGTTTTACACAGAACAATGGCCTCAGGCAAAGAGGATGACGTGAATGAAAAGCTGGCACGCATGAAACAAGAGATCTGTGATTGGACTGCGCCGGAGGATTTGTATGTGAAGCTGGATGATCACGAAAGAAGAATGTCAGCCATTAAAGAGGAGGAGTGCAAGGGGGAGATTGTTGAAGTTAAAGTGGAGGATTCAGAAGATTTCTCAGTTAGCCTTGAACTGCAAAACCCTGAAAGTGCGACTGTTTTTAAACAAGAGATTTGTGAAGACACTCAGCCCTGGGTCACGAATACACAACAACTCCCTACCCAGCAGAATTGTGTGGAGCTGAAATCGGAGTTTTCCGTGTCTAAAGAGAAAATGAATAAAGGAGATGGGAGAGAAGTAGAAGAGCAGCAGTCATCTGAGAGTGCTGGAATAAGTAAGTAATGTGATGAAATGTAAGAGAAAGTGCAACTGGTAACATTTTACAGGTTTTACCTGTGCGTTTGTCTTGGTGTTTCTAGCAGGTAAAAATGAGAGTGAGATACTCAAATAGAGAGACGAGGTGCTCAAGTGTGTACCGGCTAACAATAGAAAAGCAAATAATTAATAGGAGGTAAACGTTTCTGCAAAGTCCAAAAAGCTTTAAGCGTCCAGCAAATGATTTTCACATGTAAAGCTCTTATTTTAGCACCAATGTTATGTTTCATGAAATTAAACAATGGTATCTTCTTAAAATGATGTATTCTGTCAACTTTGCTCCAAGTAGGGGACAAATGTGCACACTAAAAACTCTGTACAGTTAAATGTGTAGGAGTGATTCTAGTTGAAAGGCTTCTGTCATGTTGTAACGCTGACCCCAATGTCGTTCAGATGGAGTGACTTGTGTATGCTGATCGTGTCCACGGACAGACGTTTACTCTGAATGTGGATTGCTAAAACTCAAGTTCATTCAGAATTTCTTTGGACCATAGCACTGATCTTACACCGGTTATTATATAACTAGCTGTGTAAGCCCGTTGTATAAAAAGCCCAGGGTCCTAGAAACTATTGAAATCGTCAGAAAAAAAAATTGAAATGTAGAGACACCTTTGGGCGCCCCTTCCCCGGAGGATTCGTGTTGCCGATGTGCTCATGTCACTTGTGTATTTATTGGCGGTTAAGCGAGTTTGTCTTTCTTCTGAGGTTTTGTTTTGCCGATGTGCTCACATCACTTGTGTTATTAGCGGCTAAGCGAGTTTCTGTTTCCTCGGAGGTGGAGCCCTTACCCCGACTCCGCCTCTCACTTCTGATGTGTCTGCATTATTCAGCCTTGGCCACGCCCCTCCAGACCGCTCTCTCAATCGTCACTCCTGCTGCGCACGTCCGCTCTCCGTCCCACCACGTGACACTCTCAGTGCTGCTAACTCGCCCTTATAATGGCAGGGCAGAAAAGCAAAATGATCTATTCAAGAACATTGAATTTTAGATTGCGATAGAAAAACGGTGGCAAGAGCTGACAGTGAACGTCGAAAAAAAAAAGAAAATGAACACAAAAGAGCTGCATATAATAACAATCAAGAACAAAGAGAATCATCTAATAAATGAGAAAGCATAAAATATCCTGAACAGAAATGCAAAAAAGCAACATTTAGAGGACAAAGTCATTCGTAATATTGTTTTTGATGAGGCGTTAATGTAATTTAACAGCACGTCTATGTGAAAACAGCAGTGTCAAATGTGAGGGGTGAGTGGGATCGTGAACGCGACTGAGAGAATAAAACTGAATGTAAAAAAACAAAGAAAGGTAACCTTTACAAGTATCATAAATTACACCGGCTGTTACAGACTGGAATCAAATGTATGTTTTTATTTTAAAATAGTAAGAATACGAGCAAAACGGACTCATCCGGGATCAAACCCACAAAGTTTTGATTACCAGCCAACAGCTGATACCGTTGCACCACCGAAGCCATCGTAGCAAATGCGTGTCAATCTCACACCCTAACGTGGGTTCTTTTTCTGCAGTTATATTTTTGAATAAAAGCGCACTTGTTCTGTTATATTTGTACCTTTTGTGAAAGTGTTTCTTTGATATTTGGACTTCAGGCTTCACACATTATACACTTCATGTCTACATTTTGTCATATTATTACTAAAACATGAAAAACGTTTCTGTTTTAACGATGTATTTACATAGATCGTTGTATGCATGTTGTATGTGTTCCAAATAACGATATAGTATTTATAAAAGGTGTCATTTTGCTTGACTTCTCACTCTATACAACTCTAAGCAACTGACATGCAGGTAAACAGACGTGAGCTGAGAACACTGTGCGGGGTAGGGGATGTGATAGCAGGCTGCTGGCTGCTTATCGACACATTTGCAGGACAAAAGGCGCTGACGGAGAGGTGAGAAGTGATTTAAGGTGGGACGGATCTATGAGTTTTGTCGTAGGCTCTGATAATTCTAGTGTTAAATACAATCGCTTTCTGTAATGGAGGGGCACCCTGACACCCTTCGAGCGGCTCAGTCACGAGATAGGGTGCCCAACTAAACACACACACACTGGCTTCCGTTACTGCCACTTTTATCTCATTTATGTGATGCAACTGATCAGATGTGAGAGTTCAGCTTGTAGTGTCACGATGACAACATGATGGTACGATGAATCGCTTTTTAATATGGTGTCCTACACAGTCCATACAAAAGAACAGGGGCTTTGCATTTGTTCTCCTATTGCACAGAGCTTATCTGCAGATGTCTGTTTAATCGTCCATCCAGTTTCTAAGCGCTTTGTACACTTTAGCTTTATGAAGGAAACTTCACAGCCAGTGCTGTGCACACAAGCCGTGCTAACTGCAGTTGTAACCGTAAAAACAGATTCCAATGAAGTGGCGATTTGGCTTCTCTACAGTGGCAATGACATTTTTTTTAAATACTGTAATTTTTTTTTTGTCCTTCAAAGCACTAATTGTGCCAGTTAACAGGAAGGACAAAATGGCATACTTGATTATTAAGTACTAGCTGGATAGCTGTGCTTCGCTATGGGATAGCAACAGGAAAAATGTGTTCTAATATATGCAGAGTGACAGTATACGTCCTGTAAATGTTATAAGTCAAGATGTGGCACACAAACAAAACAAACTAAGTGACTAATTATTTGTTGAAATTAGGGTTTTCTCAAATATAAGCTGTTTTAAGTATAGAAGACTTAAACAGTGATGATCAAAACTTGTTTAGGAATAAAGCCCCAGTGATCCCATCACAACCCCTGGTATTATTTAGTAACCAGATGCGTAAATTTTAAGTGCTAAATTTATTTGTTAATAAAAATAGATGAAGGTGAATGTTATCATATTAATTATATACAAAATAGATTTTCAAAGGGGTTTTGAAGATCATAAAAAAAACTGCAAATCCTAAGCAATCTACCAAACCTGAAAACAAAAATCAAAATCAAAAATAACATTGTCATTTATGTAGACTGTAATAGATTAAGATAAGCCCAGGGATCTTCCATGGAGTAAACCGCCTATGCTTTAAGAACCTAGTACTTCGTTGTGCACTACATTCTTAGTTTTCCCCTCAGGCTGGAGGATGACCAGGCTGTCAGGGGAGCTTACTCATCCTCAAAAAAAAAAAAAATACATTTGCTCTAATATACCTTCGAATAAACTTAATTACGAGGTGTGGCAGAAAAGTAATGAGACTGGCAACGCTGCTGTGCTGTTGTCCTTGATAGAGCACGTGTATCAGTACCCTCCCATAGCTCAGTACGAGTTTCAACTCCTTCCGTTAACTACGTGATTTTTGTGACTGCTATTAGCAAAGTTGTGTTTTTGGTTGTGCGTCAAAATGGAACAGCGGAATTTGGAGCAACGTTCTGCCATTAAATTTTGTGTTAAGCTTGGAGAATCGGCAAGTGTGACTATGGGGAACATTCTTTATCCCGAGCTCAAGTTTTTCGCTGGCACAAATCATTTTTGGAAGGCAGAAAACACGTTGAAGATGAACACCGTTCAGGGAGGCCTTCAACTTCGAAAACCAATGAAAACATCGAACGTGTGAACACTCTTGTGAGATCAGACCGTCGTTTAACATTAAGAATGTTGAGTGAACAATTAAATTTGAACAGATTTACCGTTCATCAAATTTTGACTGAACATTTGCACATGCGAAAGGTCTGTGCCAAAATGGTGCTGAAAAACCTCACAATTGAGCAGAAGGACAATCGAAAAAACAAGTGTCTTGATCTTCTTGACAGAATCGCTAATGAGCAAGATTTCTTTAGTCGTGTGATCACAGTTGATGAATCATGGATTTTTGAATCCGATCCTGAGACCAAGAGGCAAAGTCAGGAGTGGCACACTGCAAACTCTCCTCGACCAAAGAAACCTCGAATGAGCAAATCGAAGATCAAATCAATGCTGATTTGTTTTTTTGACAAAAGGGGAATCGTCCACAAAGAATTTGTTCCTCCAGGACAAACTGTCAACCAAGTTTTTTATAAAGACGTCCTTGAAAGGCTCAGAAAAAGGGTCATTCGCGTGAGACCAGACGTTGCAGACAAATGGATGCTCCATCATGACAACGCCCCATGTCACACTGCCCTCTCCATAACAGAATTTTTGACCTCAAAAGGCATTCCTGTGGTTCCCCAGCCCCCTTATTCACCTGACCTCAGTCCGTGTGACTTTTTCCTTTTTCCTAAACTGAAAAATGTCCTCAAAGGACGTCATTTTGGGACTTTAGAAAACATCCAAAAGAGTGTAACGGACATGCTGAAGACCATACCGGTTGAAGACTTCCAGCGCTGCTACCAACAGTGGGAACAACGTCTCCATCGGTGTGTAGCTGCCCAAGGGAACTACTTTGAAGGGGATAACATTGATGTTTGAAAAAAAGAAAAACTTTGGTAAATAAAAAATCAGTCTCATTACTTTTCTGCCACACCTCATATTTTAGAAAGATAAATAAATGGCAAATTATAAACGCTTTGTGGAAACTCGTAAATATCAACACAAAACTTGTACTCTTCAGAGAAATTAAAGTATTTTTTTAATTTACTTTAAAGAAATTTATTTTAGAAAGAAATCGAGTGAACGGGTTGAAAAAAAACTACAAGAAATTTTGCGCTTGGACCACAAACTTTTTCAAACCATTTCTTAGCGAGCAGCTATGGGCCAAGTGTAACCTACATTCCAAATTTCAAGTCCTAACTCATGGTTTGGGAGATTTCGTGATTTGTGAGTCAGTGGTATCTATCTATCTATCTATCTATCTATCTATCTATCTATCTATCTATCTTTCTAGTTTGAAAGCACACATGTCACAGATTTGAAGGGAACATCAGTGAATGTAACACCATCTACTGGTTACACTGCAGGCCCAGTTACTGTTCTAATTCTGAATGAATACACAGACGTGACTAGTAAGAAAGTCTGATGACTCATGATAGACACTCTGAAAACGGCCCAAGAAAAAGGGAGCTTTTTAAAACCGACAAGTTTGATTTTACACAGGAAACCCTAAGGTTTGTACTAAAGTAAACCCCAAAAAAAAAAATAATAAAGGAGAGACAGATTTGGACAATTAAAACCCCAGGAGGTGGTAACATTTGAAATTCAAATCAGTTTGACTTGTTTCTTAAAAAGAACTTGAGTGAGTGTTTCAGGCACCAAATGATACAAATATTAAACTTATATTAGGAAATGTTACAAACCTAATAGAGGGATTCTCAAAACACCCAGGTATTAAGAACATTTTGTTACAAAGAGTTTGTTTGAAATGAAACATATCCTGAATTACATTGGAACTCGCTGTTCAACAGTGCTACAGATAAACTAATGTTTGGATTTTTGTTTTTATTATTGATTTTAAGTTGTATGTTTCAGTTACTGCAGAGAAAATGTCAAGAGAATAAACTTGGAATGTGCATGTGGACAGATAAGTCAGGTATACCATGATGATATCATCCTTTATAAGCCTGCAGATCCCACCAAATTATAAAATCCCTCCCACTTTTTTATGGCCATCATATATTTTGCTGTAGTATCAAATACAAAGGTTCTGGTAATGTGACATCCCTACTGAGGGCACAGGCAGCTTTTGAAGTGAGGCAGTCATCAGCTTGTGAATGGATGCCAATCATCTAGGGCACACAGTCACACCAGATGGTGTTTAACACAGCAGATTCAGCTCTGGGAGATGAGAGGAAGATGCAGAAGCTGAACTGACAATGTAAAGTCCAAGACCATGTAAAGTCCACACACACACACAGTGTCCAGACCTGGAATTGGATAAAGGTGTGAGGCAGAAACACCAGTCATCCTGACAGATAGATCTTTGATTTATTTAAAAAAAAAAAAAAAAAAAAAAAAAACTAAACTGTTTGTATTATTGCAGATTTCCAGGAGAATGTTGGCTGTTCTACATCACCATTTGCTCAAACGTCACTTCAGTGCAGATTGCAACAAGACAAGGACAAGGTGATAAAATCAACAAAAGGATTAGAGAATTTGACCTCAGCCTCTTTCCAGTGTCATTATCTTCCTGATGCCAAACGGACACAGACAGGAGCCATAAGCACCAATCAACAAGTGCTTAACACCGACAAAGAGGCCCTGTATATCAACAGAAAGTGTGGAAAAACTTTTACAAACAAATCTGACTGTAAAGATACGTCAACTCATGCAATTCAGAAGCCTTTTACCTGTTCTGAATGTGGTAAACTATTTCCTCTCAGAAAAGGTCTGCACAGACATAAAAGGATTCACACTGGAGAAAAAACCCACTGCTGTCCTGAGTGTGGCAAACGATTCCCCGATAACAGTGCTCTTCAGCGGCATGCACGAGTTCATACTGGAGAGAAGCCCTACACCTGTGCAGAATGCGGCAAAAGATTTTCCCATAACAACAGTCTTCAGAATCATAAAAAAATACATTTGGGAGAAAAACCCTATTGCTGTTCTGTATGTGGTAAAGGATTCTCATTTTTAAGTAATTTTTATAGCCACTTCAGAATTCACAGTGGAGAGAAGCCCTATTGTTGTAGTGAATGTGGCAAACGTTTTGCACGAATAAACAATCTTAGGACCCACACAAGAATTCACACTCAAGAAAAGCCATATTGCTGTCCTGAATGTGGTAAACGATGTGCTAATCGTAGCAATCTCCAAAGACATATGCAAGTGCATACTGGAGAAAGGCCCTACTCTTGTTTTGAATGTGGCAAGCAGTTCTTTGAACGTAGTGGTCTTCAGCGGCACTCACGAATTCATACTGGAGAAAAACCTTTTTGCTGTTCTGAATGTGGCAAACGATTTTCTGACCGTAGCTCTCTCCAGACACACACACGGATTCATACTGGAGAAAAGCCGTACTGCTGTTCCGAATGTGGCAAACGGTTCTCTCACCATGGCTCTTTTCGGCAGCACACACAAACTCATACAGGCGAGAAGCCATATCACTGTTCTGAATGTGGTAAACGATTTTCACAAAAATGTGGCCTTAAGTACCACTCAAAAATTCACACTAGAGAGACACGAATCGCGGCTGAGCTAGCTGTGGAGCAAAACAGCTAAAACTATGTTTGCATTGTTAGGTCAGCTGGTTATCAAAAGAAATTCCAGGGTTTCTCGTCTCCCTACCAATTACCATCAGTCTGTACCGGCTGCAAAAAGAGAGAGAGAGAGATAGATACTTTATTAATCCCAAGGGGAAATTCACATACTCCAGCAGCAGCATACTGATAAAGAGCAATATTAAATTAAAGAGTGATAACAATGCAGGTATAACAGACAATAATTTTGTATAATATTAACGTTTAACCCCCCAGGTGGAATTGAAGAGTCGCATAGTGTGGGGTCTCCTCAGTCTGTCAGTGGAGCAGGATGGTGACAGCAGTCTGTCGCTGAAGCTGCTCCTCTGTCTGGAGATGATCCTGTTCAGTGGATGCAGTGGATTCTCCATGATTGACAGGAGCCTTCTCAGTGCCCATCACTCTGCCACGGATGTCAAACTGTCCATCTCCGTGTCTACAATAGAGCCTGCATCATGAGGAACAATTCATATGCTACAGCAAGGCCTTGCTGCATATTTACAGGAGTAACATTCATGACAGCGCAAGAAAAACGTCCAGACTGAAGTGTGACTGTTAGTGCTCAAACCCCTTTTGGAGAAATTCACCCTGGTGTTCAGAATGTGGGGAAGAGTTTCTTACAGAATGGTACACTTCAGCAACACCTAATAATTCCTATTGGACAGAAACTGTTTTCAGAATAGCTGGATGCTTTTGCTCCATAGTTCAACTGTTACATAGTCTCCTTAGTGTTATGACGACGACTTTCGGACAAAACAGCCAAAAGCGTTGATTTTTTTGCAAGAAGATAAAAATCTGTAATAGAAACATGCAAATACCAAAACTTCAACATAATCAAAGTAGGAAAGGCATGTTGAGTGTTCACTGCTATACTGATGTAGACTTAGTTATGAGCTTCGTGTGATTTATTTTGAAACAGTCACCAGTACACATAGGCACCATTCAAGCAGATGTTGAAAGATTTGTGTGTAATGTTTTTGGCTGTTACTTGTACATGAGAAGGTAGAATATCCCCAAAGTGCCCAATCCATATAATCCTTGCACCCTTTGTAGTTTTGTAGGCTAGCACAGAGCCACGCTTAGTGACTTCTACATTTTCCCTGACAGTTGCTGCACCGAGAGTAGTGTTTAGTAGGCAGACATCTTTCTTGTACTTCTACTCCTTTGCAGTCCTTTTTGCCACACCGCTTCTAAGTGTTCATGTGACCGGAGTCATTAGGAATATTCTGACGATTTGGCCGTACAGTGCCATATGCATCAGTTTTCTTTTAAAGTAAGATCTCGAGCAGTTCAGGTGAGGTATAGAAACTGTCCACCATTATACAGTATCCTTGGTCAAACAAGGGGGTCCGCTAGTGACAGCACAGATGATGTAGCAAATCTATATTGACTGCACTTGTTATTGATGGACTGTTAGAATACCAGCACAGATTATGGTGTAAGGTTTCGACACTCTTTTGAGACTCCACCCAATGGGATGACACACCGAAGCGCGTCCCAAAGCGTGATCGCCGTGTCTGTGGAAGACGGCATATCCAATGCCAGGGCAACCGCAGACTCGCAGTGAAAGCAAATCCGAGTCGACTGCGGTCACGCTGTAAGTGCCTGTCGTCCATGGGTGATGCAGGGAACAGTATAACTTGGCCACAACCCTGCCTGACTGCTGTGTCTGTGTATAGGAGAGCGGTAGATCCCGCTCCAATAAATAACCGTGCTGTTCCTGTTTCAAGATGAATAAAAGCTGGTTTTGCTAAAGGACTGAGACCCTGCCTGGTGTTTTGAGGTGCACGACATAGACTCGCACGTCAAAGCACACACACGTGGTCACAATGCTCGAGTAAACAGTATACGCTCGTATGGATTTGACTATATGAGTGAAGCACGCAGACTGAGCCCAGAATGGGAGACGATTACCCACAATCCCGCAGAGAGAGAGAGAGAAGAACCATCGCACATCACAATAGTAACTGCTGCACATATAAATGGAGATTTGTTAAAACACAGAGAACGAGGTAGAAACCAATTAAACCAACAATTGATGAACTACAGCCAATTGACAACAATGGACATGTAAATTGTAAAAAAGAAGGTCAAAAACAAAGCCACAGTCCTGGAGTCCTTGGCCTGCTGGCTGCCTACCTGCTCCTGGGTTTTCTATTGTGGAGTTTGTGCTAGCAAACAGTCTGATGATTCCAAGGCTCCTTTCCATACACAGGAGAGCAGTGGCATCAAGTGCCAGATACTGAGAAGAAAAACGGAATAGAGGAGGGTTGCTAATGGGTTAAAAATAGTGTGGCATGTATATATCAATACAAAAAGACTAACAAACAAATGCAGGATCCTAAATTGTCCCTAGTGTGTGTGCCCTGCGGTGGGCTGGCACTCTGCCCGGGGTTTGTTCCTGTCTTGCGCCCTGTGCTGGCTGGGATTGGCTCCAGCGGACCTCCGTGACCCTGTGTTTGGCTATTGTGGGTTGGAAAATGACTGACAGACGAATGCAGTATACCCAGCTAATCAGCAGCTCTAGTCAGGGTATGCTAGACTAAAACAGTTAGCCTTCATGGTGGATTTGAAAGCCGAGACTGGAGGGGTGCCAGTTATAGAAGCAGGCAGGTCATTCTACGACTTTAGGGGCCCTGTAACTAAAAGCTTGACCTCCTGCTGTTATTTTGTCAATTCTTGGAATCAGAAGCGGGCCGGCATCTTGAGAACTTACTGTGCTTTCAGGTTTGTAAGTTTTGATAAGTTCAGATAATTAAGCAGGGCCTTAGCCTTTTAAGGTTTTTATAAGTTAAAAGAAGGATTTTGAAATCTGCCCTAAACTTAACCGGGAGCCAATGTATGGACTTGAGATCTGGGGTTATGTGTTTGTATTTTCTTGTTCTTGCAATAATTCTTGCAGAAGCATTTTGAATGAGCTGAAAGCTGCATAAGGAACAGTTTGAACAGACAGTGAAAACTGCAGTCCTACTAGAAATTAATGCATGGATGAATTTCTCAGTTGGTTGGGAGCACTTTACAGCACGGTGCCCCCCACCACACGATGAACCACCAGGATTGGGACCCGAGTGCAGCAGGTGACACCTCAGCACCACACTGGAACAGCTTGAGGTTTTATTTTTAACAGTGGCTGGTGTGCCAATCCTACCATCAACCCCCCAGGTAAGTTGGAAGACCTTCTTGCAGGTCTGGTTGCAGATTAACATCATACTGTGGAAGAATAAGTTTAGGGTAACATCGCATTCATCTTAAAGAAATAGCATAAAGGGTTCAAAAATGTGGGAAACCAAATAGAAGGTCAAGTGAACAACAAAATGTACACTGCAATATAAGATTTGGTTTAGGAAAAATACTGAGATGGTCCAGTCAATAAAGAAGAAAGGCTAAGAAATCAGCAGATGTCCTATAAACGAGAATGGACAGTCGTTACATGTACAGAAATTTCAAGGGTGGTGGCTCAACTCAAAAGGTATAAGATGAACCAGAATCCTTGTATATAATTTGATACTATCCATATGTATTGTGTTCGCGTCGTCAATACCCCGTATGTATGGTGTTTGCGTCGTCACTACCCCGTATGTATGGTGTTCACGTCAATACCTCGACTCAATACAAGTTAGAACCACGCAATGGGACTCTGCCTCTGTAGTTAGAACATAACGTGGCAAACGCGGACGCAGTATTGCATGATTGGCTAAGAATGTTCGAATGCTTCAGTGACGTCGCTGGACAGCTGAGTATAGTAAGTCGGTGTTGGTTCGAGCAGATAATGGTTCGGTTGGTTTTTGGAACGTTGGTTTGGGGGGGGCGTACTTTCCATGACTAACATTGTCTACTGACTTAAACCCTTTGACAGCTCCGGAACCGTAAGTAATTTAGAACGTATCGCCATTTGCTTGGTACGTCGAAATCTATCTTTGGGCAGTTCGGTTTTGGCATCTGCCCTTCTGACATCTATTGGCAAACTGGGTAATGATGGCTGGGTATTAACAACGGTCATTGTTTACATTTTAGCCGATCTCAGATCTAAAATGACCACGCCAGCATGATTTATTACTCTGACTCTGATTAGAGTCTGATTAGAGGGCGCAAGGCATGTGTTGGCTTGGGATTGGCTCCAGAAGACCCCCGTGACCCTGTATGTACAGTAGTCAGGATAAAACAGGTTGGATAATGGATGGTTGGATAACAATCTGTTTAAATTGTGCATCTGCTTCCCCATACGCGAGCGGCAGAGCCGCAAAGAGGCTATCGTGTTGAGCCAGGCAGAGGGTTGGCAAGCGAAGCGAGCAGGGGGGGCAGAACCCCCTAGTCATCATTATGTTCTACAAATTATTTCTATTTCCCCATGAGACTGAGCTTACAATGGCTTGCCACTGGTGGATTCCCCAACCCATATTTGTATATAATTTCTATGGTATGCAAGTTTGGAAAATAAAATGACATTATTTTACATATTACATAATTACTTCAAGTGGCTCAGACATCAATAGCGTCACCTCTTTACTCCACATTGACTTGCTTCACTGTGGTGACCCTTCTCTCTCAGCACTTTCCCAAACCAGCCCTTCATGGTGGAGAAATCAATATGTTCTTATGATAGCACTATATATTTATTGATTGATTTGTTTGTTTTTTTCTCCACTAAAGAAACAAATCCTTTCCCTGAGCAGACCCACTGAAGGAGCCCCATGTGTATGAATTCCCACACATGGAGGTGGAGCTGTGCAACGGCACTCATCATAAACAGAAGTGGGAAAGCAGCAGCACCTCATCCTCACTGGCTGGTTGCTTACTGGAAGTAGCTGTGGGGGTCCATCATGTTTGGAAGCCAGGCTCCCACACTCTTAAAAATCCTGGTTCTTTAATAGTAATTTATGGTTCTTAACTGGGCCGTGTGGTTCCTCGCAGAACTATTGCTTGGCAAAGAACCATTTCACTCTGGGAAGAGTTTTCTGCAAATGAAGTTGGTTCTTTGTGCTTTGAAAAACTTTTAATATGTGAAAAACGATGAAATCTTTCAGGTGTGGTAGGCTAGCAGGACACTAACCGATTAGGAAAACCTGAGCATAGCCCGTCTTATTGTATGCAGCAAGAGCCACTCACAAATCTGGTCTTACATCCCCTGTTACACATCTAAGTGCATAAAGGTTCCTTCTGGAGCCTTTATGTGGATGGTTGGTTTGGAAACCAAAAATCATGAGTGGTCTCCCCTCGACTTTCACGTATACTCAGATATGGGGATGGATATCCATCCATTATCCAACCCGCTATATCCTAACTACAGGGTCACGGGGGTCTGCTGGAGCCCATCCCAGCCAACACCGGGCGCAAGGCAGGAAACAAACCCTGGGCAGGGCGCCAGCCCACCGCAGGGCATACACACACACACTCTAGGGACAATTTAGGACCGCCAATGCACCTAACCTGCATGTCTTTGGACTGTGGGAGGAAACCCACGCAGACACAGGGAGAACATACAAACTCCACGCAGGGAGGACCCGGGAAGCGAAGCGAACCCACATCAGAAACAAATGAGCATAATCAGTCACGACCTAACGTAAGCAAACATAATGTCTTCTAACATTGTGGTTAATAAAATTAAATAAAATAATTGCTGCATAATTCCCCCAATAAACAAATAGGACTCCCCTGTGGTTTTCTTTGTGCATTCCTAAGCCTTGGGTTCAACTTTTAAACACCTGCCGGTAAATATGGAATAACGTGCTCGAGGTCTGTGACGGAAACTACCAGCGGTGAGTCGGAAAATTCAGAGACAGCCTGCCGGTAAATCAATGACCTCGTTAAGTATTTTCTTTTTCTTTCGACAGACAATCATTGGCGCTAACGCTTACGGAGCGTCTTGCTTCTCCCTGTCATGTTGTACTGTGCTGCACTGGTGAGGCTGTAGCGTCACAAAAAGGACCCCTTGATGGCCCATGTGTGCCTTTTTCACCAGATGAGAACTACAATGTCATTCACCTGTTATAGCGCGACAGTCACTGCCATGTGCCAAGATAGTCAATAAATGACACATTCTTTCTCTTTACTTCTGCATTTTGCTCAAAAGACACTTCATAGCATAAAGGGGCAGCCTGGTGACACAGTACTTGGCTCTACAGCCAAAAGTGTTCATGTCTAGTGGATTGGTGAATCCAGTTTGTCGCATTTGTGTGTGTGTGAGCCCTGCGATGAACTATAGATTTACTGTTCAATGTTAGTTACTATTTTGTGCCCAGGCAGACCGCGAGAGTGACGGAGATAACAACAAACAAATTATCCAGTGTTCCCGTTTACCAGTCTGTGGCAGAGATTCCAATTAGAACTCTACTGTATTGTGGACCCCTGACAGGAAGCATCCCTAAGACTGAATAAGTCATTTGGATGACCACACGTTTTCCACAATAAACACCTGTCTATAGTTGACCCGAAGAAAGAAACACTGGAGGAGAACCATCCTGTAAAACTGAGACTTGCATAGACATTTTAATGTGACCTTCATGTTGAACCTAAAACTAGTGCTACGGTTTACTGGAGCTCGGCACAGGTACACGTTAATTACTGTAGTAACGTGTCATGTGCATTCTCGATCCCGTTTAATCCACTTGAGGACCACAGGGCACAAGAGCCAATCCTGGAAGTACGGGGTGCACGGCTGGAGCCAGCGCTGGGTAGGATGACAGTCCTTCGCCGCGTCTAAATATTGAGTCTGTTTTACTCGGTAAAAATGGGTTTTAAGAATTGAGATAAACGAAACGTTTTAAACAATCCTCCATTTGTCCAGCAGATGGCAGTGTTCGCCACTTTTCTAACAAGTTTCCTTCGAGTCGCTCGTTGATGATTCGTGTTTCTCTTTGTTTAAATTTTTTTGGGTGGTCGCTGAGACTTCATATGGCACACGTGTCTGCACTGAAGAAGAAAACAGAGAAAAGGAGACAGAAACACGAGACGGAGAAGGATCAGCGTCAGCTCCGGTAAGCAACTGGAGCTTTGGGCAGGTCGGGGGGTGAAGAGTGGCAGCGTAGTCGGAGCGATGAAGGAGAACAGGGGGAAGTAGTAGGGAAGAAAGAGAGGAGCAGATGTGAAAGTGAGAATCGCGGCGTGAGCCCTTAACCATTTTAGGAATGCACGACAGCCCACCTGCCGCTCGCTCCACAGCCTCCTTCGTGTTTGGCATTCCGGCCGAGTTTAGACGGGACTGAGCGTTCGCTCCTTATTCGCTTCCAGGCAGCTTATTATCCATCCATCCATCCTCTTCCGCTTATCCGAGGTCGGGTCGCGGGGGCAGCAGCATGAGCAGAGAGGCCCAGACTTCCCTCTTTTTATTTATTTATTTCCTTATTATTCCTACCGCTTATTCAAACCAGTCTCTTATTCAATGATAACAGAAAGTTGATGCTTTGGATAAATAACACTTGATTTATGCCCGGCCCAACGCGGGTACCTGGGTCAAATGGACTGGCAAATACTGCATACATCTAATAAATGAGCTTTACTGTTATGTTTAAATGAATATGTAAAAGAGTTTGATGTTGCTGGACCTACCCCCATTTTCCCAGTTACAATAAAAAGCAGATGCCTTAGTTAAAGAGGTATTTGAGTAGTTCCCGACCTAACGTGGGTACCTGGGCCAGATGTGCTTTCAAGTTTGGCACATCTCTCTCTCTCATATATATATATATATATATATATATATATATA